>MU223586.1:4623831-4665444 GCA_018584345.1 Thuja plicata | reverse complement strand
ATATATATATATATGTATATATATATATATATATATATATATATCCTCTTATTCAAATCCAAAATGAATGAGTTACCCGCCTAGAAGGGTAAAGGTTACATAAGCAACAAAACAATACTGAATGGTCCATTTAACAACAAATAAACAAGATCTGAAGTGGAACTCAAAATTCCACATGTTAATAGAGTTGACAAAATCATCAGAATCCTTCAAAACTGGAGCCATCAGGAGCTCCAAGTGGAAGTCAACTGAAATGATAATTTCCAATGCACAGAACTGCTTTTCAATATCTAGAATAAAACTCATAATTGCAAACAAGAATATAAGAATAATGATGAGAAATAAACAATTTCTCATTCATTTAAAAAAAAGACATACATTTTTCATAGTAAATCAATTTGAATATAGTTCCATAATTAGTTTAGAGAAATATCAAAATAGAAGATATATAAACATATCGATCACAACAAGGTTTGTTAATTATAAAAGTATAAAAATTTATTGATGTATAATTAAAATGTTAAAAATGCAATTTTTGTTACCCATTATTCTCCCCTTCCTGACTATAACCATGTCCTCAAGGTTGATCTGGCACATTTATGTTTATGGCCTCAATCCAAATAACCAAATGAATCCTTTATAACTTGTATTCTTGGTATAACATAAATGGCTGATAATCCTGGAATTATACTACCCTTTGTCTCCATTTGTCTAGATGTTTTGCTACAAAATGTGAAGGAGCATCCAACCTTGGTGTTGGAATGAAGATAAGAGGATGTCTAAATCTCATACCCATCCATCTCCTCTATTGTTCTTCAATTATTAAAATCATATGTCTGGCCTGAGTCATGCTCCAGGAAACATTAGTGGGAGTAATAGGCTCTCTTCTTCTCAATGGTATTGGTATGGAACTATATCTCTATTAGCAATAATAGATTACCAATACAAATGAGGATGGGGGAGGAAATTAGTTGTATTCCATAAAACTTAACTTTAAAAACCAAATGATAAATGCAATATTGAACACAATAATATAAACGCCACAACACAACCAATTGTTGTCGAGGAAACCTTGTTAAGGGAAAAACCCTGGTGGGAATTAGTACCCAAAAATAATGCACTAAAAGTACAGTAACCTTGTTAAGAGATTTAGCCCTGCTATGAGCTAATTATTAGATATAGTACATAGTCCGTGTTAAAGGAAAAACCTTGTTAGGAGTCAAGAGAAACAATGACCTCACTACCCAGGCTCACTGCATAAAGAAGGTTAAATCCACCTTCAGGACTCACTATCCAAGATACAGATATACAAAGATATAATATCCAGTGAACTGACTTATAGCAACAATTTTTGTTAAATAGTTCCAATGAAGTTCATCAATCACTATCACTACTCTACATCCAACAAACTTCTCAATTACAATCTTGCATCTTCCACCCTTCACTTTTTACCTTCCTTATAAAGAAAACAACTTTCCTTTATACAAGTTTACAATAAGAAATTAGGTCAAGAAAGTAAGACTTCCCCAATGCACAAATAATTAAATAACCCTTTTTTAAGATACACATGGTACCTTAAAAATTAAACATCAATTAAAAATAATCAAATACAATCTAATATTTTCAATCCACACTCCCTATCCATAATACACACTACATCTTTGAAGTTGGCTCCAAATAGGTCTTCTCCAGAACACGCGCCACAACTAACATCACCAAGAGTCTTGAAACCCAAGAATCATAAAACAAAATCCTCAACATATCTCCTGAAATTCCCCAATCTTGCATAACATGAAACGTGCTTGCACCCATGTTATCAAAAAAACTCAGAGACTAACAGTGTCACAGTTCTCTGTCACTGGTCTCCAAACAATCTCCACAAAAACCACTATAACTCAAGATAATGGAAACATAAACTCAAGTGACCTTAGATATAAGATACCATCTTGTCTCGTAATACATATCTCTTTTCACAAACTCTAAAATTCCATACAGTGTCCATACACGACTGTCAGTCTTGCATGTGCCCGAGACAACCAGTCTAACTGGGACTTCATGTGAACATATGTTGACATCAATGAAAAAACACGAATTCCAAAAAATACAACATAAGACAATTTAAATGATCTCCCCCTTTGGCATTGATAGAAACACATGAGGTAATCCATTTATCCAAAAGTACCCATCTCAATACAATCTTCTGAATATCCTTTTCACAACTCTCCCTAAAACAATAGGGACTTTCCACTGAATCTCTCCCCCTTTGACATCAATGGAAAAGGGTTCCATTACTCTATCTCTAACCATCTCACCTCTGAAATGTATTGTAACCACCTAGATTTAGTCTGTTCTGACTATAGACCCTATTTTCCCTAAGTGTGACCATACCCCCAATTATGTCATGACAATGTTACTTTGGCATAATTCATTTTAAATCAAATTTAATGTCCTAGGTGATTTTTATCACTGAATTATATTAACCATTATAGACATACAATTCAAATCAAATTCAAACGAATTAAATCAAATCAAATTCAAACATGGCTATAGTATTTAATTATAAAGGAATTAAATAACCCCTAAATCAATTGCTCACTTGCAAATGAACCCATTCCCCTAGCCTAATTAATTTAATTAAAATGGCTATAGTCCTATTGATTATTAAAAAGCAATTAATTGTTTAAATAATTAATATCCTATTTTTGAATGAATTAAATAATTAAAAAGCAATTAATTGTTTAAATAATTAATATTCCCCTAAACCCTAACCTAGCCTATCTCAACCACTTGGACCCTAGGTTCAAACCTTTCCTATCCCTTTCACCCTTGCTAAGCATTCTTCTAATTCTAATTCTATCCTAAACCCCCTCCTAATGTTGTCACAATCTATTAATGAATGATTAACAACTCAACCCACTTGAGAAAGTCAAATTTCTCAAGCATGGATTTTCTAAAGGACCAACTTGCCGAGTTGAGCCTTACTCCCTCCCATGCCTCTTAAATGAATTTCATTAATGACTCATCAATGGATATTCCCTATTGCCCATCCCTCATTAATACCCAAGGTATTAATGGCTCTTACACTTCACTAATGACCTTAGGGATCCCATTAATGAACCTTGTCTCCCCTCTCTCTCTCCCATTCCTCTATAAATTGAAGGGATTTGGAGCTCATAAGAAGCCTCAATTTTTGAATAGTAGTGTTGTTATGCCAAGATTTTGAAGGAATATCAAAGTATTGTTATGATACCCATTGCTTCATAGCTTCATTCACACTCCATAGTTACTTTCTTACATGGTTATAATGACCATTTTAGACTAATATGCATGCTTAAATAGTCCAATAGTTGTTTTAAACTTGAATCTTTCATACTAGGTTGTTTATATCACTGATATTAGCATAATCTAAGGGTTGTTATGTTATTTTCTACACTCATCCTAGTTAGAAAGAAATAGGTCGATGTTAGGGTTTTATATGCTCATTAACTCTTGTTTCTCACTGACAGAATGACTTATTGAAGTGTTGTGTCACAGGCAACAGGTGCACAAATATACACACACATTTTTGGCGCCGACCGTGGGGCCCGATTTCCAACTTGGCCTCATTTTGAATCAATTTTTCACTAATTTGCATGCACAAGATTCTGTTATAGGGTCATTTTTGGTCATTCTAGATTGCATCTAGGATACGCCCTCACACCGCAGATAATGAGGCTCGCATCCAGGATTTCCCAGATCATTTTCAGTTTAGGCTCGCATCTGGGGAGCATGATGTCACATCTGGTAAGAAAGGTCGCATATGGTATACTATATCACAGTCATTTATTTTAGGCTCACAACTGGTTAGAAATTTTGCACACTTCATTTTCCTAACTCTAACATCTTGACCAGCTATGTTTTTGATATTTTACAGCCTAACAATTGTTTGCATGTTGTTATTGAAGGTTTTTCATGGGAGTTGAAATAATAGATACTAACTCAATTTTTCAGGTTGCCAACCCCCATCTTGACCTTTATTTACAAGATTTCAACATTAAGATACATTTTCCAATCTATCACTAAACTGAATAGAGGACTATGCTCTTTTTCTTTTAAGGAAAATCATAAACTCGCACATTGGTTTATGGGTTGAACGGAATTTGGAGTTAACTGAACAAGAAATCACATCATATAATTCTTTTGGATCAGTAAATGAACAACACAAATCACTAAATCTTGTGGTTCAAAGAACAAGTTCAACTATTTAATTCATTTTTGGGACAAAGAAATTGAACAAGCAAACTCACTAAATATTGTGGCTAATTGAACAAGGCAAATCTACTTTCAAGCATCTTATTTTAATTAAAATAGGAACATCTAAATTAGGCACAACATTGCTTGAGGGAAAGAACCACTTTACTTGATTCTGTTTTGGGATAAAATGACTTAGATTAGGAGAGTATGCTCTTCTTCTTCAGAAGAATCAGAAATCCAGACATCCAAAGGTTGCCAATCCTTTGTCCAAATATTTAATAGTAGAGGGCCTACCGGTTGAGGAAAAAATCTCCTGGGAATGACCCAAGTGAGGATAGGTTTTATGCCAACCCTTCCAACTCATTATAAATATTTATTTCCTCATAGGCTAAAGCCTCGGAAGATGGAGCCAGTTTTGTTCATGGAATTTCGACATCATTCCTTGAACATGCTTGGGTATATGTAGAGCGGAGCCACTTGAATCTTTCTTGCGAGACTACATATATTTAGGTACTCATAGTGCTATACACCTCAATTTTTCTTTATGCAATTCTATGGGGGACGGTTTCAAATGGATTGCCTAATAATCTATAATAAATTTCAACTGAAAGAATTCTTGATTCACCCCCGAAAGGGTGATAATCTTTGTCCAAGGAAAAAAGTAATTTCCCCAAGACACTCATCATATTGTGCCCTCAGTTGCATTTGGAGTTGGCTAATACCGCATCATGACTGGATCCATTGCGTGCTTGGTGATGGTTGTATTCTGATTAGCATTTGAGTGTGTATGTGAGTCAATGAGCAAAGATTTTCATCCTCCACCTAGAGAATAGGAAAAAGATGAGTGTCTGTTTCACCCTCCTAACAATGCAAATCTATTTGACATGTTTGAAAAATCATTAAAAAGATAACATCTTCAAAACTAACAATAACATTCAATCCCAGATCAACGCATGTGTTTTTCACTCACCAACGGGTCTCAAAAATCAAACTACAATTAGACAAAATTCATGCACTTCCAAAATGAACTTTTCAGAACTAATCAAAACTGATAAAGGCATCATAGAATTGCATCCTGTATGTCCTATATCACATCTAGTATTTAGGATTGCATCTGGTATACTACCTCGTATTTGGTCAGCACATAGTCGCAACTAGGGTTTAGGCTCGTATCTGGTGTCATCACAGGCTCACATCTGGGAACTCGCATCTAGGACAATGGGTACTTGCAGAGGTATTTCTTAGAGAGTCTTAGTTGATTAGGATACCCTTTTGGCTCTTTAGCTAGTTCATATTGTCTTTTCTAGTCTCCCTATTGAAGTTTTAAAATGTCTACCTTGCATGCTTAGTCAGTCTTTCACGACCGGTTCAATACGTGTGGTCTACCCGCTTTCTATCAACAACTTGGTTCCCAGCTCACTCTTAGGGAAATCTTACCCTCTGATGCTGGAATCATTTATGTCCACCAACAACAAATAGTTACTTTTACCTAGACATGCCCTCTTGAACGGTTTGAAACTCTCACTTGCACTATTGGGAAACATTGACAAAGTTGAGAAACAACTTCATGGTTAACACAAGACGCAACATGTACATGTCTAAAGGATCAAAAGTGCCTCCTAAAACACCACACTTTCAAGGAGAAACATATTATAGTTCCCTACTTGATCTAGACTCCCCACCAATGGATAGCGACACTCACAGATGGAGTGAGGATTTTGAGGAATATAACAATGGAAAAAACCCCAAAGATACAGATGAGGAAGAAGAACCCAAGTTCAACCGTCCCTTATTTGAGTCCAGTAGTGAGAATGAAATCCCTAGAGAAGAATATGAAAAACTCAAATAGAGTAAGAGATTCCATAAAATAATGGAGAAAATGATTGACGAGGATAAAGAAAAATACTTACTCCACCTAGCGTCCACAAGTGTCAAATTACCTAAAGATTATGATGTGGAAAAACTCAAAGAAAAGGAGGTACCAACTCCTATATCCATTCTCACCAAGAAACTCACTTTGATCCGAAAAAAGCTCACAAAACTCAAACAAGAGAAAGAGAAACCCCAAAAAAAATACTCTTTGGATGCCATTTGTCCATTTTATTTTGACAAGAGTATCAATATGGTCTCGTTTCCTCCCAATGTGGCAAGACCAAAGTATGAAAAATACACAGGAGAAACTAACCCACATGATCATGTGAGGGAATTCTGTGCTCTGAGCATTGAATACATGCAAAAACCTACATACCTCATGTGACTATTTATAGGAAGTCTAGGAGGTAATGCCATGGAGTGGTTCTCAAAACTGAACCCTAAGGTCAAAACATTTGAGGAGTTAATCCAACGATTCATCCAACATTACTCCAAAAAAATCCAACATGATGTGACTATGATGGACCTATGTAATACCAAACAAAGAACTCATGAATCATTTACACACTTCCTACAAAGGTGGAGGAAGATCTTTGCATGATATTCAAGGGCCATTCCCAAAATAGAGAAGATGGAGACCTTTGTTAATAATCTAGTGCCTGAATTTAACTACACATTACAAATGCAAGACTCTCCAAGCTTCGATAGAATGATTAAAAATTCCCTCTATATTGAGGAAGTCATGGTCAAAAGGGGGGAGATCACCCTTAAAAACAAAAACAAAACCAACAACTCCAACTCCAAGCCTAAATGGTAGAAGAAAAACAAAAATGTTGTTAATGACGGAGTGGTTGATGCCTCTAAAATTAATCCTAAACCCGGGGTGTTAAATCTGACTAATATCATGCAAGAGAGAAAGGATGCTAAAATCACAACCCCCATACCCAAAGAAAACAATGATAATATCAAGGGTCAGACATGGACTTCAAAACCTCAAATAAATTTCACTCCTTTGGGAGAACCTCTCGAGAATGTTTTAAAAAAACTAATGGATAACAAAGTTCTCACAATCCCAAATTCAAAACCGTGGGAACCAATGGTCAAACCCAAGTGGTGGGATAAAAATTCCTATTGTGTCTTCCATAAAAAAAAGGGATACAAGACTAATAATTTCCTTAAGCTTAAACATGTCATCCAAGACCTCATTGAAGGAGGTAAGATCAAAGATGATGGACACACTACCAATGAGGATCATACATCATTCAACAAACCCTTTCCTAATTATGATAAAGGAGAAACATCTAAAGGAAAAGGTAAAGAAGTCAACTACACCTATTCCAATAATGACAATCTGATCAATATGCTAGACATTAAGACTGAGTCAATCAATGTGGTCACAATCAAAGGTGTCTCATTCTACTCAAATGCCACAATGCAGAGCCAAGCATAGGTCACAATCAAAGGACCCACAAAACTAGCATCAACATCCAAGGTTCCTATCATTACTATTCCTAAACTAGAAGCAACACATGTGGTTACTATCCCTAGAGAAAAGTATGACTTGGTAGACCAATTGCAATGAACCTCTGCCAAAATTTCCTTTTTTGAGTTTCTCAAAATATCCATAGTACATAGGGAATTCCTAGAACAAGCTCTACATGCTACTGATGTCCCAAAGGATATTGATATAGACAAATTCCAAGCGATGGTCAACCACATCTTAGCACCACATTACCTCTCCTTTTCTGAAGAGGATGATAAGTCATTGACCCATCCACATAATCAACCCCTCCATATCAAAGTCCTTATTCATAAATCTTGTGTTAGACGCGTGTTGATAGATGGAGGTGTAGGATTGAATATCTGTACACTTGATCTAATCAAGATACTAGGTCTCTTAGAATAGACAATTGACTCTAGAAGAAAAATAACTATCAAAACTTATGACAAGGAAGAGAGATCATCCAAAGGTCTTATTTTTCTACCTATCAGAGTTGGACCAATTGAGAGGAATGTCACATGTCAAGTTCTGGATCTACTCTTGGCCTACAATATCTTATTGGGGAGACCATGGATTCACAAAATGCAAGTTGTGCCATCTACTTACCACCAGTGCATAAAGTTCCCACATAATGGAGTGGAAGTGACGACTCCTATAGATGCTAACTACACTTGTAATAATATCAAAGATGGTATTATGATCCTGCATAACAAGGAGGCTATGGATGCAATTTCTCCTAAAACTACCAAGGACATGCTTATGAAAAGTTTTGGCAGAACCTTAAAAATTGAAGAAACAGGTATGGGAGGGTATAAGCTAGACCTGACTCCCTCACTAACAGAACTTCCAGTGTCACCAAGATCCTATGGAAAACCTTCCTTGACATTCACACCTATAGAATCCTAGGAGCTAGAAGTACACAAAGCAATTGGCATGGTAAAAGCATCCACATCTTCTTTAGATAACACAGAAGAACAGGCAGTCTTGGACTAGCTTTACAAAGGAGAATTGGTGGAAACTAAGGTCAAACATGCAGAGATATCCCCAAACACTATGGAAACGGATATGATTTCCTCAAATAGATGGGATACAAGGGAAAAGGACCTCTAAATGATATAGGGAAAGGGCTCATTGAACCTATACCCATGGAGTTCCGTAATACTAGAGACAAAATAGGACTGGGTTTTAATACTAAAACTAATAAACTTGTTTCAAAAGGGATACCAAACTTAGATAAAGGGAGTGATGGAATAGACGAGTTAGAGAAGTGGTCCTATGAGAGATTATTACATGTTGGCACACAGGACCCCAACTACCAAGGAGAATGCTATGTACCTAGCTTTGAGGTACCACAAGATCTTCACACCCCTTTGTTAGCACAACCTCCCATTCAAGAGGTAGGAGACACCATAACAGCTGGTCCAGAGATATCATTAATAGAAACAATTACTCAAGAGACACCCCAAAAATAGGATTTACATCCCAACTAGGGGAAATTGGTCACAGTTTCACATGTCCTTGAGCTACCCCACTTTGACCCATAGGTAGCTAAATAGGTACATCAGATAACCATTGTTGAATACTTAAATAGATCCAATGATGAGGTCATAGACTCTCATGATTATGAATGGGAAGAGCTATTTGTTGCCACTGAAGATATTGGAATAGATACAATTCACATGTTTGTAGCACCCTCAGCTCCTCATAAACAATCTAACACTACTCCCAATGACACTGATAATCTTGAAGTAGAAGAAGAGTTCCTTCCCCCAATCATTGATGAATAAACTAGTGATTACATAAGTCTAGAATAATTTCATAGGCTACAAGCAAGAAGCCTCATTTTATGGAGAGATGATGATGAGATTTCTACTGATGAGTCACTAGAGTTTGGTCTAAATATAACTAAAAATGACCCTTTTTCTGATGATATCACTCTTATTGATCTAAATATTGAAGAAATTAACTTAATAGACCATGTCATGTCGATTGATGGTCTTGATGCTAATGTGATGTTATCCTTCCCAGAGACTGACTCCCTATCATTGGTACTTCCAGACCTAATTGATTGGACTGAAATAGATCCTACTTCTATCCTCAACTTTCCCAATGACTATACCCTAGATTGCTATCTCAATGCTTGTGAACCTTAACCTTCTTCCACCAATGCAAGGAGCAATAATATGTCACAGGAGGATATCAGGTTTCTCAATCAAAAACTGAAAATTAAAAAGAAAAGGAGGACTGATGGTGAAAACCACCTTGTGGTAGTATCAGATCCCAAAATAGTAAAGAAAAAAGACATATCCAATGGTGAAAACCTCTTAGAGGCACCAAAGGATGAGACTATTGATATTCTCCCCGAACACTTTTAGGCAAGGTATTCAATACTGATTGAACCAACACAGCCAGTAAATTTAGGAACTGTTAAAGATCCTCAAATAGTCGACCTTGCACAATCTTTGTTAGAAGGGGAGAAGACACAGTTCATGGAGTTCCTAAAAGAGAAGAGGATCAACTTTGCATGGTCTTATACTGATATGCCAGGACTAGATCCTAATCTAATCATGCATCACTTATCTATAGCTCCCAGGGTCAAGCCCATGAAACAAACACTTAGAAAGATGCATCCTCATGTTGCATTATTGGTAAAAGTAGAGCTAGAGAAATTGTTGAAAGCAAAATTTATCAGAGTCATTTCCTACGTAGGATGGATCTCCAATGTGGTCCCCGTGTCTAAATCTGATAAATCTATCAGGATCTGTACGAACTTCAGAGACTTCAACAAAGCCTATCCAAAAGATGACTTCCCTCTACCTAACATTGACATGATCATAGACCTCACAACAGGCTACTAGATGTATTCTTTAATGGATGGATTATCGGGCTATAACCAAATCAAAATTGCCCCTAAGGATCAAGAGAAAACTGCATTTACATGCGCATGGGGCACCTTTTGCTGGAACGTCATGCCATTCTGGTTGAAGAATTTTAGTGAAACATATCAAAGAGCCATGAAAACTATATTACATGACATGATGCACAAGAACATGAAGGACTACGTAGATGAAACATTGGCTAAATCCAAAGAAAGAGGTACTCACATTGCTGACTTAAGAAAGATATTGGATCGAATGGAATAGTTCCAACTCAGGCTCAACCCAAATAAATGTGCCTTTGGTGTCCAATCAGGAAAGCTCCTAGGATTCATTATTTCAGTGAAAGGAATTGAGGTAAACCACACTATAGTTAAGGCTATACTAGATATGGCTCCTCCATGCAACATCAGTCAAATGAGGACACTACAAGGAAGACTCCAGTCAATCAGGAGATTTATGTCACAACTTGTAGATAGGGCACAACCCTTTACTAAATTACTACATAAAGAGGTTACCTTCAAATGGGATGAACACTATGAAGCAAACTTTAGGGGATTGAAAGGATACCTGGCTACTCCTATTCGTATGGCTCCTATTCATCAAAATACCTTACTCCTATATATTTCAGCTACAACTACATCCCTAGGAGTATTACTAGCTAAAGAAGATGAAACAAAGAAAGAAAGAGCTGTCTACTACATTAGTAGAACACTGGTTTCCTATGAGCTCAATTATAGCATTATTGAAAAAGCATGCTTAGCAGTCATCTTCACATCACAAAAATTAAGACACTGCATGCTCTCTCATATAGTGAGGCTCATTGCTAAGATAGATCCTCTAAAATATATCCTAAGAAGAACAACATTAACATGACATTTGGCAAAATGGATCTTGATTCTAAGTGATTTTGACATTGAATATGTAGAATAAAGAGCTAATAAAGGATAGGTCCTTGCAGATCAATTGGTTGATTCACCACTCCAGGATGAAGAACCTTTAACAATTGAATTCCCTAATGAAACAATCATGCATCTAACTGAATATCCATGGAAGATGTACTTTGACGGTTCATTCACTCAACAAGGCTCTGGAGCAGGGTCCTATTCATAACTCCTCAAGGTTATAAGATTCCCAAATCTTACAAATTGGTGTTTCCATGTACCAACAATATTTCAGAATATGAAGCATTGGTAAACAGTCTTAAGCTAGCTATGGAGTGGAAGATTGTATAATTACACGTATATGGTGACTCCCAACTAATTATCAATCAGGTCAATGGGGAGTATCAAACAAAAGATGAGAAGTTGATGCCCTACAAGAAAATAGTTGATGACCTGAAGAAATACTTTGTATTCATCACATTCCAACAGATACCAAGATCAGAGAATAAAGATGCAGATGCTATGGCTACCTTGGCATCCATGTTACAACTGGAAGAACATCAATTCTACTATGATTTCTTGGTGGAAGAACTATCCTATCCTGCCTTTGATACCCCTGAATACCAGGTAATCTACTCTTTGAACGCCCCAGACCAATCTCAGTATGCCAATATCATTGCTTACCTTTCTGACCAAACCATCCCTAACAATCTATAAAAAAATGAGAAAATATCCCTGATTAGGACAACATCACATTACGTCCTCATAAATAACAACTTATATCAATGAGGTCTTGACGGTACACTTCTTAGGTGTTTAGAACTTAAAGTGTCCGATCTCGCATTAAAATAAGTCCATGACGATGTATGTGGATCACACTCAAACAAATTTTCATTAGCTAAAAAAATGCTTAGGGTTGGCTATTACTGGCCTACCATGGAAAAAGATGCTATTCAATTTTCTAAAGCATGTCTTAAATGCTAGACACATGGAAATCTTATCCATGCTCCTTCCAGAGAACTTATACCTTTCATAACACATTGGCCATTTTAGCAATGGCCCTTTGACTTGGTTGGATAGATATATCCCAATTCTTCAAATGGGCATAAGTTCATCATTACAGCCACTGAGTATTTCACAAAGTGGGTTGAGGTCGTGCCTCTAATCAAAGCCACTAGCAAACATGTGGCTATGTTCATTCTAAACTACATTATTTGTAGATATGGGATACCCTCTTCAATTGTAATAGACAATGGGGGCCAATTTAAAAATCAAGACATTGATGACCTTTGTGAATAGTTCCATATTAGTCAACATTGCTCCTCAATATATTACCCTCAAGGTAATGGACAAGCTGAGGCATCTAACAAGAATATTCTCAAGATTCTACACACAACTGTGAGTAAGTCTAGAAAAGACTGGCATCTACAACTTTATCCTGCACTATGGGCCTATAGAAAAAGCATTAGAACACCAACTAGTGCCATGCCATTTTCTCTAGTCTATCGCACTGAAGTAGTATTACCTATTGAGGTTGAAATCCCATCTTCGCAGATATCTTAACAAGGTCTTGTTATTGATGAGCAGTACCACATAGATAGCGTGAATTCTCTAGACCTACTAGATGAGTGGAGACAATAAGCATTCGATCACCTAAAGGTGTACCAAGAACGTATGTCCAATGGGTACAATAAGAAGGTCAAACCACAAAAAATTGAAGTGGTTCATCTTAAAAGAGAATTCTTAAAACCAGCCTAACAAAGAGCAAAAAGGAAAGTTTGAACCTAATTGGTTGGGACCTTATGTTATCACTACTAATTTTGGGACTGGAGCTTATCAACACGCTACACCTGAAGGAGACTTTCTTCCAGATCCTATCAACACTCTACATTTGAAGCAGTTCTACACTTGATGTTTGGCTAGAAGAACCTGTACAACAAATAGTTCTTAAAATATACCAAAAACATTTAGAAAATTGATCCTGAAGAAATCCAAAAATAGTGGAAAAAGGGTCCTACAAGAAGGGTATACTTGGTGAAAACCTAGCAAACAGGTGCCTTAATACTACAAAAACATTCAAAAAAACAAAAATAGCAAAAAAATTGAAAAAGAGAAAAGTACCTTGATAAGCACCTAGTAAAATAGGCATCTCGGTAGCAAAAAGAAAAGAAAAGATCTTGCTAAGTGGTGAAACTTGGAAATCAGGTGTCACTTGTGTTCAACACTCTATCTATCAATGCACTATTGATACTAGGCCTTCATGATTTCACCTATGTTCGAATGCTGACTTCATTTCCTAAATGACTATCTTATCCTTGCTTGGGATTTGTCTGCATTTACATCTTAGGAATAAGTCATTCTGCACTGGGGCATTTTTGTTGGCATGGTAGGTTGTGGTTGCCAGAATTCTCTAGGATGGTTTGCCTCACGAACATAATATTTCTTGATACATGCAAAATGATGTCACTTTCCAAAACAAGGGTGTCTTTTCAAACATCACATATCCATACATGAAATTTACATTAATAGAGTTCCTACAAGGCTATATTGGATCGCAAACATGAATGGATTATCCTATCAATGCACAGGAATGGAAACATCATATCACTTGTATTCCAAATTTTTTATTGATGAGTCTTTATTGTGTTTGACATATGAATGAACAAGTACTACTTAAAAACACAGTTTAATATTGGTTTGGTTATGATTCTTTTATTTCCCGGTGATGTTTTCACTTAGGGGCATTTAAGTAATTATAAATTTTATTTGATTGATTCACAATTGATGATTTATTATGTCTTCTTAGTTACTCAATGATGTTAGCACAAAGACAAAGAGTCACAAGGATAGGGGAATAATGTTTTCTTGATTTTCTACATATGGTGATTGTTCCAAATGATCCTATAAATTTCACCTAGCTTAGATGTTTATGGTAAGAGCTGCCACTATGAATGGATAGCTGCATATATCTTGATCTTTGTTATGTGTAAACTACGGTGAGGTTGAAACAATTTCCTTGTCTATTTTCTGATCCAGATTCTCACTAAAGTGTACAAAGCATAATGTACCCAAGGATATGAATTTTCAAGGTCATTACGGGTCCACTATCTTGCCTTACATAGAATCTGGTATATTAAAAGGAAGGTGACTATTTTGTTATCCTGGCTTCTATGCCTTGATGCCTAAGTCTATTTCTAACATTTCAATAAAACATAGTATTCATACTTTCATAATATCAGTGGGCATTAGTGATGGTTGTACTATCAAGTGGTATCCATTCTGAAAGAGTGCCCAATGATTATAAAAAGCTATACATTTGCATACCACTGACAAAGTCCTAAGAGTCTTCATATCATTACATTTTTGACAATTGCATGGAACATGAACAAGAAAGGAGAAGCATTAAAAGGCATTTTGAGCTCCAAATTAACTCAATTTTTCTTCTTCTAAATCAAGTTAACTACAACATCCATATTACTGATATATCTATCATTGCATATCCATAGCATACATTTTGCATTCATAAAAAGAAGCAACATGAAAATACCAAAACAAAGCATCCATGTATTGTATTTTTACTTTTTACATCGTAAGTGCTTCCATACATCTATTTTGCATAAGAGAAAATTAAAAAATGTACATTTGCATCTTCACATAAGTATCGTTTAAAACATATTTATATCAGTGATCAAATCATAAAATGATGTCATCATCTAATTCTAACTCATCAAGAGACCAAGATATCCTCATATGTGCAAATAACTCTATCAAAGAAAAGAGACAATCATAAGACATATCTGAATTAGAAGCTGCATATATGCATGCCCAAACATGGTACAAATCAAACAACATCTGGCATAAAGAGTATCAACATATCAAGGAGTCAGAATGAATCATCTATACATATATGAATGTCATATAAAAAAGAGGATCTCAGTAGGATACAGATATACAAAATATGACAATATAAATCAGTTCTAGCTCCCCCCTCCCTGATCTAGAGGTGGAGGAGGAGGAGGTACAAATGGAGGTGGAGGAGGCATTTCCCCCTTAGACTGCAGGGCGAACCATGAAAATGACACTGCTCTCTGCCCCTCTGGCACTGCCGCATGATAAAGAGCATAATAATATGTGGCCCTCTATCCCTAATGTGTGGTTGTGTAGGCCTCTACATCTCTCTCTACTCGGAGTCTCTCCATCTTCCTATCCCTATCTATAAGCAAGGCATTTGATATAGCAAGCCTGGACTCTACTACTATGGCTCTCACCTCTAGAGCTATAATATGTGCCCTCAGATACTCCTCCTACTCACACTATGACAGAGTGTCACCATCCCTACCATATCCCCTACCTACATCCTGCCCTAAGGTCCTGTCCTGTGGTCAGGCCGATTGCCTCTGTGGCTGTTGTCTCTGTTGTCTCTGTTGCTCTCCTATAAGTAATGGACTAGGATTGATCTAAGGAGAAACAAATCTAAATTGGGTACGCTGACCCTCCCCACTCCCACTAGAAACATCTATGTGGCCACCCACTGTGCCACCCCTATCATCTCCACCATCATCCCCCTCATCTAGAGGAGGACGTCTGCCATCTCTGCCACTATCCCTACCACCATCCTGACCTCCATGTCTGCCGACAACCCTGTCTCTCTATGCTCCTCCCCTCCCTCTAGCAGGACAATCCTCAGGATCATTATCTAAAGGCTCCTTTATGCGTGGGATAACCTCCTCTAGCAATGTGAAATGAGGAAATGGGTACTGAAGCATCTCTACGACATATCCATTTGAAACACCTACATCGGCCACATCAAGGTGGATATCCTAGTCTACTCCAACCATGTCATGAATCTCCTAATCCACCACCTTATACCTCAGTTGGGCACTCCACAATGGTGCCTCATCTCAGATCTATGCATAAACAGTGATATCCTGTATACTGCCCTACCATCGGCTATACTGTCTTAGTACTCAGGTGTGAATAAACCACTATATAACATATTTGGTCCTCCCAATAAGATATCGGCTCTAAAATAAATATGGTACCTATCATGCATCTAAGGTCCACTCCTCGCAGTCTAAATATGGTCACCAAATAACCTCAGTCATATCATCAAAGAGTCGACGCCAGTACTCAACCTTGCCCAGATGGGGCTACTGAATAAGGCTTACATACATGTATACGTAAGGCTACTCCAATACTTTCTATCTATCTACAATTGGTCATGTAATAGGGATGTGATCCTAGGCACAGATCTGAAGAATAAGGATACCCACAGTCATACTACGGGTATAATGATATACTATCTCATGAAGCTCTTGATACATATGGGCTAAAATACAACTGACCCATGCAAATCTCTGTCTGTGGGTAACCATCTACTCTAACATGTCTACCCAGCCAACCATGAATCCATGTTGACCTCTATCTGGCATCTAGATGCCACCTATCAGACCTACTAAGTACATGGATAATCGATCATAAAGATCAACCATATAATCCCATGAGAGATATTTGTAATCAAACATGTCATCCTAGAAATATTGACATGCAACACCAATCGCCACATTAGCCGTCAACTCAAAGTGCACCTCAGCACCAATCATCAGAAACCAAAGTATATGCCATACGTCCTCCAGAGTCACTGTGATCTCCCCAGTCAGCGGATGGAAGATGTTGTGCTCTGAGTTCCATCTCTCAACAAGAGCAGTCAACAACCCTTAGTTTACCCCTATCTCAGGAAAACCTATCAAAGAACGTAATCCACATCAGATCAGTGTAGTCTCCTCATATTAGAAATTAGTCCAGATAGAGTAAGCACACAACCTGGGTAGGTGCCACAAAATGTGACTACCCCAAACTGGGTCTATTTTGACAAACACAATGATACATCAGTGTTCTATCTATAACAAAGATGCAGACTCCTAATAAATTAAGTAATTCAAGGTTTGTGGCAAGCAAATAGGACCAAAACACTAAATTTCTAAGTCTCACGACCATATACAATTTAGAAAAGATAGGGTATGATCTCCCTTACTAGATACGATCCTATAAATACATGATGTGATGGAGATCACAGGGTGTGATCCCTGAAATAAGGGATGCGACCCTAAAAATAGGGTATAAGATTAAATGGACAGGGCATGAAACATAACCAACATGGAATTCACAAGACAAAAACAAGGAAACTATATGTGATCTAGAGTATCCTGGATACGATGCAGAAATCTGGAAAAACTAGATGCAATCTGAGAAATACTGGATGCGACACGGGTTTTGCAGGTTGCAATCCCGAATACTGGATGCGACCCAAAATTTAACTAGCTATAAAAGCTACGAAAATGCAAGAAATTGAAATTTGCAAAATTCACAAGGTAATTTTATGAGCACTTACCAGAGGTGGGTAGTCGGTCGGGCACTGATATCAAAAGCTCATCTCAAAACTATGCTTCCTCATAGGGACTACCATCTTCTCTACAGAGCTCTCAGAATTACTATGGAGGAAAGTGAAAATGAATAGTGAACTAGTAAATTTTGAGGCTTATATTGGTCTTTTAATCCATTTAGGAGTTCTGAAACTCCTCCCAGGCAACTACAACTACATTTTTGTTTTCTTTTTAGTTAATTAGGAACCAAATCAAAGGTGCCTAAGATGTTTTATGCTGCACAGTGCCATTTTTTTGACAGTTCTGAAAACTACGGATTTGCTTCATCTGTTCCACAAATCTGTCAATACTGCACATTTTATCATAAATCTTGGTCTAACATCATTTTATCAGTCTCAACACTCACATTTTTACGTAATTGACTTGGAACTAGTGTGTTTATTTTTAAACACACCATCTTTTTCCACTTCTTCTACTCCATTCTTTCTTGCCCTAACCGCTTCCTGCAAGTGATACGTTCTTTCAACTAAGGGATTTTATTCTTTTCCTTTGACTTCGTTCCCAAGAGGGCATGATCACACTATCATCAATTAAATTTTTTCTCAAAAATACATTAAAACAACTTCGTTATCAAACAAACTAGGGGCATAACAGTTTCCTTGAGTAAGTTGGAACTATTGGATAGAAGGATTTGGTTCTCATAAGCTAGATATCTTATGCTCCCTCATTTTAAAATATTCTTATTAAGCTTTTGGAAGCTTCATACTGAATTTTTGATGACAACCAAATTTAGAATTAGTATTATCAATCTTTGAACACCAACAAAGTTTAGAATTGGTATCTTTAAAAATATTTTATTGACCTTTGTACGACAACCAAGTTCAAGGTCAATTCTATCAGTTTAGTTCGATCAAGTGCGAGACTGATCTCATCAACATTTTGTTCGACAACCAAGAACAAAATTCTCAATCTTTCTGAAGTCAAAAAAAAAAAATCTTTCTTTGAATCAATGTGTTGCTCGCACATCAATTCAAAGAGAGGCAAATGTAACCACCTGGATTTGGTCTATTCTGACTATAGACCCTATTTTCCCTAAGTGTGATCATACCCCCTATTATGTCATGACAATGTTACTTTGGCATAATTCATTTTAAATCAAATTTAATGTCCTCGGTGATTTTTATCACTGAATTATATTAACTATTATAGCCATACAATTCAAATCAAATTCAAACTAATTAAATCAAATCAAATTCAAACATGGCTATAGTATTTAATTATAAAGAAATTAAATAAAACCTAAACCAATTGCTCACTTGCAAATGAACCCATTCCCCTAGCCTAATTAATTTAATTAAATTGGCTATAGTCCTATTGATTATTAAAAAGAAATTAATTATTTAAATAATTAATATCCTATTTTTGAATGTATTAAATAAGTTTAATTCATTTCATTTATATTCCCCTAAACCCTAACCTAACCTATCTCAACCACTTGGACCCTAGGTTCAAACCTTTCATAATCCTTTCACCCTTGCTAAGCATTTTTCTAATTCTAATTCTATCCTAAACCCCCTCCTAATGTTGTCACATTCCATTAAGGAATTATTAACAACTCAACCCACTTGAGAAAGTCAACTTTCTCAAGCATGACTTTTCTAAAGGACCAACTTGCCAAGTTGAGCCTTACTCCTTCCCATGCCTCTTAAATGAATTTCATTAATGACTCATTAAGGAATATTCCCTCTTACCCATCCCTCATTAATGCCCAAGGTATTGATGGCTCTTACACTTCATTAATGACCTTAGGGGCTCCATTAATGAACCTTGTCTCCCCTCTCTCTTTCTCCCATTCCTCTATAAATTGAAGGGAGTTGGAGCTCATAAGAAGCCTCAATTTTTGAATAGTAGTCTTGTTATGCCAAGATTTTGAAGGAATCTCAAAGCATTTTTATGCTACCCATTCCTTCATAGCTTCATGCACACTCCATAGTTACTTTCTTACATGGTTATAATGCCCATTTTAGACTAATATGCATGCTTAAATAGTCCAATAGTTGTTTTAAACTTGAATCTTTCATGCTAGGTTGTTTATGTCACTGATATTAGCATAATCTGAGGGCTTTTATGTTATTTTCTACACTCATCCTAGTTAGAAAGAAATAGGTCAATGTTAGGGTTTTATATGCTCATTAACCCTTGTTTTTCACTAACAAAATGACTTATTGAAGTGTTGTGTCGTAGGCAACAGGTGCAAAAATACACACACATGTATAGCTCTTTCAAATCTTCATGCCTACAACAACTAGGTGCAAAAACACCCAAATATGTTCTATTTTATTCCTGTGATCACTCCCCCTGAAGAGTTGATCTATACATCAAATATAGGAAATGATATAACTCTGAAATCCATTAGACTATTGCATTTGTGGATTAATTAGTTATGTTAAGGAGGGGCTCTCACCCCAAGCATACCTTTGAGATTATCAAAGACATCCTTTAGCAAAGGTTTTATAAATATATCTGGTATTTTTTCCTTTGTGCTAATATACTCTAAACTAATCTCCTTCTCTGCAACCTTGTCTCTCAAGAAATGATACTTAATTGAAATATTTTTAGTATTTGAATGCATAACTAGATTGTTTGACATATTCATTGTGCTAGTGTTATCACAATGAATAACCACTGGCTCTTGTTATCCCAATATCCTTCAGCATCTGCTTCGTCCAAACAATCTATGTGCAATTTATAGCAGCAACAACATACTTTAATTCAATAGTAGATTGAGCTATACAATCATCCTTCTTAGTTATCTAGGAAACTAACCTTTTCCCAAGAAAAAATGCACCACCACACGTGCTCTTTCTTTCATCAAAACTTCCTACCCAATCAACATCAGTATAAGCTTGCAAAACAAAATCATCATATTTTTGATACCATAAACCATAATCCAGTGTTCCTTTCATATATTTAAATACTCTTTAGTGTAGTAAGATGAGTCTCTTTGGAATCTCCTTTATATCTTTCCACAATTCCAACTGCATTAGCAATATCTGGTCTAGTATGAGTTAGATATTGTAAGTCTCCAATCATAGATTTGTACTTTGTCTAAAAAACACTCTAAGATTCATCAGTAGTAGTAAGCTTATAACCAGTAACCATAGGTGTTCCAACAGGTTTACTTCTTTCATTACAAAATTTTTCAACATTTCCTTAAGATACTTGGTTTGAGAAAAAAAATACTATTCGTGTTCTGATTAATTTGCAACCCAAGAAAAAATTTCATTTCACCAATCATTGACAACTCAAATTCATTTTCCATTTCTTTAGATAATTTCTTACTCATTTCATCATTACCTCCAAAAATGATATCATCTACAAAAACTTCAACTATTAAGATTCTATCTTTCCTAGTTCTTAAATAAAAATTACTATGTTTCTAAAACCAAGATGAAGTAAATACCTATCCAATCTAGCATACCATGATCTAGGTTCTTGTTTCAGTCCATACAAATCATTCTTCAATTTTCAAACCATCTCTTCATCATCTGTCAAAGGAAATCCACCAGGTTGCTTAATATATACTTCTTCCTCTACATATCCTTTCAAAAATGTAGATTTCACATCCATGTGATACAATTTAAAGTATTTTTGTGTAGCATAAGCAAGAAATAATCTCACTGCCTCAAGCCAAGCAATAGGAGAAAATGTTTCTTCAAAGTCTATGACTTCTTGTTGTGAGTATCCTTTACGAACCATTCTTTCCTTATTCCTTACAACCATTCCTTCTTCATTCATTTTTTTTCTAAAAACCCATTTAGTCCCTGTAAAATTCTTGTCATTAGGTCTAGGAACCAATTCCCAAGTTTTTTTTCCTTTATCTGTTCCAATTCTTCCTACATTTCTTTAGTCCAATATTTATTTCTACATGCCTCATCAGTAGTTTTTGGTTCTACTTCAGAAATCAAACAAATCTGATTTCTTAATCTAGATCTTTTCATCATGCCTTTGTTTGCATTGCTAATAATTTGATTTTCATGATTGTTCTTCTTAACATACCTTTGTGTCTTTGGAATTTTAGTAGAATCATTCAGAGATACCTCAATCTCATGATCAACCTCAAAAGGTTCATCTTGGTTTGCAGTATCCTCCTTGTTCTCTGAAGTCTGGCTATAGCCATTTATTCTTTACTGAATCTGGAACTTCTCTTCAATCCTTGTATTAACAATTTCAATTATCTTCCTAAATCTTATATTGAAACATTTATAAGCCTTTCTCTTTGTGGAATAACCAAGGGAGATTCCTTCATCACTTCTAGCATCAAAATTTCCTATCTCATCATCCCTTTTGACATAGCATTTACTACCAAATATTCTAAAATATTTCATCGTAGGAGCATGATCAAACCATAGTTAGTAGGTAGTCTTTTTAGTACCTTCTCTTATCTAAATTATTTTCAAAGTGTAAACTATAGTACCACCAACTTCTCTCTAATGAACATGTGACACATTTCCTTCAAGAAACATAGTTCTGATAGCATCTAATATGGTTCTATTTTGGTGAAAGGCACCAAGGGAACTCCATAAAAACACCTAGGTCATTTAAAGAAGACATAACATTCATGAAGACACTAATGGTTAAAAGAGAGATCCTAACATCAAAGAAGATCAATTGGAAAGTCTTAAAGCCTATAATGGCTTTCAAATAACATATGATTGTAATAGTCCTAAAAGACTAATAATGCATTGTAAGTGGACCAATAGTTTCCAAGGGGGTCAAGGGATTAATTAAGGGTATGAGTTCTTAGAATAAGTCTCCAAGGTGTTGTAGGACATTAGGAGTTCATAGTTTCCAAGGTTTAAATAGTTTTTAGTTGTTTTCAAAGTTTAAAGATTCATATTTTCAAATGTAATGGTCACTTTGTCTTTTAGTGAGAATCCATTCAAGAAGTCTTTTGGTATTATGAATTGACGTAAATGCCAAAATATGGTTGGAATGGTTGGATAAACAAGATATACAAACTTTATAAGAGTCTATTATATATATATATATATATATATAGAGAGAGAGAGAGAGAGACCTAGAGTGTATGGACTATTCACAGAGATGCAATAAAATTTCATATTTTCTACAACTTGGGTATTGTATTTTGGCATTCTTGAAATATTTTATCATTTGAAGAGTTTTAGGAATGTATTGAATGTATTTCCTATTCATTTTATCATTTTGTGATGATTCATAAACTATATTGGAGGTCAATACGCCTGGTGTTGTTAAATCTTCATAGTTTTGGTGTCTTTTTAGTAACAGTCCTACTTTTCTTGTAGAGTATAACCATCCCATGAAATCTTAGGGCCCAGGATTCATGGGATGTAACTAATATAACCTATACAACATCATTTTAACCTTTAAAGTATAGGCATAGTGCAAAGTGTGGGTGATCACTATGAGAAACTCAATGAAAATGATGGTTAATGTATTACAGTAGCATCTTGGCATGTGTAAGTGGTATATCTGAGGATATGGGTTGTCTTAGAATGATGATTTATTGATTTATAAAGTTCTTTTTAATCCTAGGAATGTTGGGAGACAAGACATTTAGAAAGCCCTAGTATTGAGGGCTTCAAGGGTTGAATTTGGGGCTTTTGGGGTTCTAGAAAGTCTGAGTCTAATTCCTTTGGGATTTGGAGTATTGGAAGCATAATAAAGTATTTTCCAAGAATTGAGGTCTTGGGAATGCATAGAACTAGTAATTGGTTTGTTAATCCATCAAATTTCAAGCATTTCTGTAGGATGATAGTCTGAGATCTATAGGTTGGTCCAAAACATAAATATTCAATCCCTTGGTTGTTGAAGTACTAAATAGAGGGTATCTGAATCAATTATTTTTTCCTTGGAGGTTTTGGGAAAGTTGGAGTTAGGAGATTGTGAAGGTCACTGCAAGGCTACTAGATTGGACTATTAGGTCTCTAGGTAGTTTGGAGAAGATTGGAGAGTTGGTCACTTTGGGTGTTACAAATAAACTTGAAACCTAACAAATTCCTTTAAATATAATCTATAGGCCTCATTCATTACTTCTTAAGTCACTGGGAGAAACATAGATACATTTTAGTTCATTTGAAGTATGCAAGGGTTTGGGAAGCAATAGTAACCTTTTCAAATTTATAACCATTCATTTGATGTTTATCAATCCACCACCGTTACCTCTACATCATATTTATTTGCCCTTCAATCCCTTTTATTGTGGTTTCCTAGGAGAATATGTTTGTATGTATATTACATGCTCTTCACAGTAGGTATTGAACATATCTAAAGTAAACTCTCAACCTCTACCTGACCTAAAACATTTTATCTTCAAAGTTGATTCATTCTCCACTTTTTCTTTGAAATATTGAATTTATCAAAATCCTCAGATTTGTCTCTAAGAAATGCAACCAACATCATCCTAGAAATGTCATCCACAAAAAGTATTAAATACCTTTCACCATAGTAAGATCTTTCTCTTGTAGGACCACACATATCTGTATAAACTAGATCCAACTTCCCTTTTGCTGAGTAAGATTTTATTTTAAAACTGCTTCTAGTGTGTTTCTCCATCATACATTCTCTAAACATAGAGTTAGAAGGTTTCACAATATTTGGTAGATCTCTAACAACATTTTTCATACTCTCTTTCACAATGTTATCAAAATTTATATTACAAAATCTTCTATGCCATAGCTAAATGTCATCAACCTTCACAACAAAATAAGAAACTTTTGTAGTATTCAGCTCAAATAGATTACCTCTTGACTTAGTACCTAATGTGAACAAATCTCTTGTCTAACTTCTGATAGAACATTTCCCATCATTGAACTTCAAGTGATAACCCTTGACTACAAGTTATTCTTAAGTCCATCAACAAGCAATACATCATGAGTATTAGTTTTACCATCAAGAGAAATTTATCCCACTCCAATGATAAACTTAGGAGTATTTTCACCAAATATTATTACACTAACATCATATCTACAATGAACTATAACTGATTGAATGTTTGAAGATGTTAAGTTGATGATCACCAAGACACAGAAAGTTAATGCAAGACATTAAATCAGTTAATGTAGTGTATTGTAATTGATTTCAACTTGATATAGTTTCTATGGTCATGGACATACTGGTAAAGACTTCAAAGAACCAATGAATCAAAACCTATGCTAACAGTATTGCATATAAGTCAAGTATTCACAAAGTGACTATAGACATTGATGAAGCGCACACTGACGGACAAAGTAAACCAACAAGAGAAAAGTCATAGTGTTACCCGACGAGAAAAAGCACAACATTACCGATGAGAAAAGTCACAGTGTTACCCAATGAGAAAAAGTAGAGTGTAACCCGATGAACAGAATTACAGTGTTGCCCGATAGATGGAGATCCTGATGACTAAATGAAGTATTGACCGATAGAATAAAGAGTTCAGAATTGATAAAATGCTTAGCTGTCAAGAGATAAATATAGACTTAACTGGTACTTATCAATGGTTTAATAAAAAATATAAAGCCAAAGATAAGTAAAATATTTAAAGCTTCTTTGTCCAGTTGGAAAGAAGATCTCTACGAGATAAAACAAGATTTTTTATTTCAATCTAATTGGTGAGAATTGTGGATCATGCTAAGAAATGATAAAATCATGTCTATATAAGAGACAAGCTTATTCAATATGAATAAGGGGAGTGAAAAGAGAATAGATGCTGAAGAGATTATGAAGGAGAAGTAAGTCTTCATCAGGCATGATCAATTAAGCTATGGAAAGAGCTAAATTCTGCAGACACCGATGAATAGTGATACAACATCATAGAGAAGAACAATGTGGAGCAAAGGTATTCAATTGATAACATTGATCTGAAAGGTAATGCACTTAGAATAGATCTAAAAATCTTCAATTCAAGTTGTAGATGTGAACAGATCAATTTACTATTTCAATTTAACCATTGAAGCATCAAGTCTCTTAACTGAGAAGGACTTAAAAGTCTTTTCTAATTGAGATACATCCCAAGGAGTATCAAAAATTTTGATCATAAAAAGTAGCATTGGATATGCCCGATACCTATTGATAGGACAAGTGAGTGTTGATCAAGGATGGTGGAATTAGATGCCAGATACTAAGTGACAAACTATTCATTTAAATCCTCTAACAAGGTCACACCTAACAGTGTGTTTGTAACCTTTAACAAGGTTGGCTCTTCACCGAGCTCACTTCAGAAGAGTGAAAATTTGGGTTACCGGTCCCAGTGATTTTTCCCTTAACAGGGTTTTCATGTTAAAAATCCATGTGTTAATGTGTTTATGAGTCATTACTTTATTGTTTTGCATTTCACATAAGTAAATCTGGATTGATTGATATACACTAGTTATTTACTGTATTTCGGTAAATAGACAAACTGCTTATCAGTAAACATACAGTAGAAGGTTTTACAAAACATTTCGACAAGTAGTAATTTGAAATAAGTATTTCAAGGCAATCATCTTATAGGACTTAATATAACTAGAGGCTTATAAATGTGGTAATAAGTTTTTTGGGTTGATTTAAGGATTAATTTGTGAGGTCACTAATTCACCCCCCCTCTTAGTTATTCTCACAATTGGTATCAGAGCTTGTGTGCTTAGAAAGGGAGTTTAACATCTCAAGCTAAAGATCATAAGATGAACAGACGAGATGTGCCCTAGTTGAACAAAGACAACTTTGCTTCTTGGAAAAGAAGGATAAGACTCCACTTATCAGGTATTGGAAATGATGTTATTAAATACTTAGATACTGAACATGTGTTTCCCATAGGAGCACTCAGAGTCGAACAAATGAGAGAGAAGCATGAGCACAACTACATGATAATAGAGCTTTCTTCCTCACTCTCCAATGCTAAATTTGAAGATGTCAAAGCATGCACAACTGCAAAGAAGATGTGAGATAAACTAAAGCTTGTACATGGTGGTGATAAAAATGTTTTGAGAGCCAAGGAAGAAAGCCTTAGAGGAAAGTTTGATGATCTCAAAATGAAAGAAGGTGAAAACATCACACAGTACAACACAAGAATCAAAGATGTAGTCTATGCCATCCAAGGAGTTGGAGGTGTACTAGAATAAGAGACAGTGGTAAGTAAAATTGTAAGAACCTTACTGCCTAGTTATCTTATTAGAGTATCTGTCATACAAGAAATGAGAGCAGTAGAAAATAACAATGTTACTCTAGATAGTTTGATTGAAAGATAGATTTTATTTGAGATGAATAAATTTGATAATAGTGTCTCACCAAACATAGAGTCTGCATTCAAATCTTCTCTGAGACTAAGTAAATCAAGTCATATACACACTATGAGAAAAGATAGTGATAGTGAAAGTGAAGAAGAAGATCTTGATGAAATTGAAGCACTTATGGATAGAAGAATGGAGAGAGGCTAAGGTAAATGACCACTTGTATGTTTTAATTGTAAAGAGATTGGACACTTTGTTGCAAGATGTCCTAACAGAAGAAAAGATGATAGAAGTAATGATAGGTCATTTGAAAATAAGTTTGACAGAGGTTATAACCGAGATTACAAAAGCAATAAAAAATAAAAAAAGAAGAGATAACCGAGACTACAAGGACAAAGGAAAGAAGACCATTTACCTAGCTACATGCAAAGATGAAGATACTGACATGAAATCTGATGAAGACATTGAGATGGTGTTTGTGGCAGTAAAAGACGATTCAGATGAAGATGAAGAAAGGTATGTAGAAACTGCACTTATATCTAAAGTTAGTAAAAATGATGTCTGGATCATAGATAGTGGCTACACTCACCATATGACCAGTGAAATTTTTTTTTTGAGACTTTTGAGTACTATAATGATGGTTCAGTAAGAATGGGTAATGATACATCTTGTCTAGTTGAAGGTAGAGGAACCATAATTTTGAATAGCCTGATAAAATGTGAAAATGCTTATTAGATGAAAGTATTGAATTATAATCTATTGAGTATTTCTTAGCTGAATAATTCAAGTCACAAAGTAGCATTTGAAAATAAGAAGGAAAATATCTTCAATGAATCAGGAAGGTTGATTGGTACCGGTGAACAAACAAAAGGTAACTTATTCTATCTGAATGATACTGACACCACTTTCTTAATGGCTAGAAATGAAGACTTATGGTTGTGGCATAAATTATTGTGTCATGTAAAATTTGACAACATGATAATGATAAGAAAAATGAGAAATGTAAGAGGCTTACCGATGATGACTAAGCCGGACAATATCATGTACAAAAATTCTCAAAAAGGTAAGATGACAAAGTCTAGTTTCAAAAGAAAAAACCATACATCCGATGTCATTCTATAATTAGTCCATACTAATGTATGTAGACCCATGAGGACAAAGAGTTACTATGGTGATATATATTTTATTCTCTTTGTTTATGATTACTCTAGAATGATGACAATTATGTTTCTAAAAGATAAATAAGAAGCATTCAAGATGTTTAAATGGTACAAAGCAATAGTAGAAAAACAAAGTGGTAAGGAATTAAAATGCTTAAGATCAGATAGAGGAGGGGAATTTATTTAAGAGGAATTCACTAACTTTTGCAATGAGCATGGAATCAAAAGACAGGTCTCTGCACCGAGAACACCATAGAAAAATGGAATTGATGAAAGAAGGAACAGATCCATTATTTATTGTGCAAGGACACTGATGATAGAGAAAGGAATCACCCAAATCTTCTGGAGGGAAGCTATCAGTACTACTATTTACACATTGAATGGAGTACAATTGAAGAAAGACACCAAGAAGACACCCTATGAGCTATGGTATGGTTACACACCCAATGTAAGTTACTTCAAGATCTTTGGTTTTTAATGTTATATCTTAAAAGATGATAGAAATGGAAAGATTGACTCCAAAAGTGATGAGGGTATCTTTCTAGGGTATTCCACAAAGAGAAAAGCTTATAAATGTCTCAATAAAGCCTCTAACAAAATTGTTGAAAGTGCAAATATAAAGATAGATGAATTTGCAAAGAAGAATGAAAAGGAAAGCACAAAAGAACCATAGGACTACAACATGTTTGTTTACAATGAAGAACATGACACTCTACCTGAGAAAAAAATTATAGCTCCCAAGAAACATAATATTGCACCCGAGCATCAGGCTACACATATCGAAAATAAAGATATTGCTCAAGATGATGTACCAAGCGATGAAGATCAAAATCAAGGACAAAATAATGATCAAGATGATAGAAAAAGAATTGAACCTATACTTTCCATATATGTTAGAAGGAACCATCCACAAAACCAGATCATTGGAGACAAGAAGGCTGGTATGAGAACCAGAAGTAAGTCTCTAAAAACAAGATGTCTAATTTGTGATTTTGGGCCAAAATCTGTCAATGTTGCGCTTGATAATGAAGAATGGTTTAGTGCTATGAATGAAGAAATTGAGAATATTGAGAAAGAAAAGACATGGACACTTGTACTCAGACCAGATGACAAGAATGTCATCAGTACAAAATGGATATTCAAAAATAAGTTGAATGAGAATGGAGAATTCACCAGAAACAAAGCAAGACTAGTATGCAAGGGGTATGCACAAGAAGAAGGGATTGACTATGGAGAAACCTTTGCACCCATTTATAGTATATAAGGAGTGATAATATTACTTTCTTATGCTACATTTAAAGGTTTCAAGGTATACCAAATGGATGTTAAGTCTGCATTCCTAAATGGAATACTTGTGGAAGAGGTATAGATTGAGAAACCAGAAGGGTTTGTTGATCTAGACAAGAGGAACATGGTATGTAGACTACACAAAGCCTTGTCTGGATTGAAACAAACATGAAGATCCTGGTATGAAAGACTTCATTCCTATCTCATAAGTATTGGATTTGTAAGAACTAGTGAAAATAGTAATCTTTATTTGAAGGAAGATACTGATGCTAACATTTTGATTGCTGAAATATGTTTTGATGACATCATATTTGGAGGAAATGATATGCTATGAAAATCATTTGCAAATGAAATGAGAAAATATTTTGAGATGTCTATGTTTGGAGAAATCAAGTTCTTTTTTGGTCTACAGATCATGCAACAAGATGAAGGCATTTTCATTACACAATCAAAATACATCAAGGAAGTACTGGAAATATTCAAGATGGAAGATTCCAAGATAGTTGGAACACTGATGGAAAATGGATGTAAAATGACAATGGAGGACAATTTTCCTAAGGTAAATCAGAATTTGCACAGATCAATGATTAGAAAACTCATGTATGTTGTACATACTAGACCATATATTGCACATGCAGTAGGAATAGTTTCAAGATTTTCTGCTAATCTTGAGGAATCACATATGACTGTTGTGAAAAGAATCCTAAGATATCTAAAGAATACCAAGGACTATGGATTATGGTATAGAAGAGAAGAGAAATTTGAACTTAAGGTCTTTACCAACACTGATTGGGCTGAAAACATTGATGACCGAAAGAGCACAACTGGAGGAGCATTCTTTATGGGTGACAAACTTGTCACATGGATCAGAAAGAAGCAAGGATGCATCTCTTAGTCTACTGCAGAAACAGAGTATGTTGCTACTACTGCAAACTGCTCAAATACTACATGTATCAAACAGTTACTGGAAGGTGTGCATATGAAAAATTATTGAACCAGTAATTATCTATTGTGATAATACCAGTGCAATAAACATTTCCAAGGATCCAGTTATGCATGCTAAGACAAAGAATATTGCTATCAAGTATCATTATTTGAGAGAACAATTTAAAGAAAAGGAGGTGATACTTGAGTATGTGAAATCAAAGGAACAATTAGCTGATATATTGACCAAGCCACTGCCCAAAGATGTATTTGAGTACTTGAGAAAGAAACTAGGGGCCAGACCCTTGTCTAGTGCTCAGTAAGATGACTAGAGGGCTGCATCAGCCTACACATTATAAGAATATCATTCATGTTGATACAAGTAAAGAGATGGAATTCAAAGATACATCTATACACAATAAGGTATTTATCTACTCCAAGCACCAGAGTTATTGTATTGTTGATGGATTGGGAAAGTCAAGGAGTATATTATGGATAGAAAGGATTGTTTAGCATTACTGACAAATATTTGTTTGGCATTGCTGTCAAAGGGAGAGATTATATCCATTATCACACTATCCAAAGTGAGAGATGTAACCAGAAAGGGAGAGTACATACAAAGGGAGAGATTACTGACAAAAGAGAAAAGAGACATCAAAAGAAAAGAAAATTAAAAGGAGGAGAGTTTGACATAAGAAGAGAATACATAAAATCAGAAGAAGAAATATTCTACATCTATCCAGTGAAGGGATTGAAGATAGAAAGAGAGCTACAAGAATCAAATCTAAGATATGAGAGCATACCGAGGACCAGATATTTGTATTAGTTATAGTACATAAGATTGGTAGTTTGATGAACTTCAACTATTATATTTCATATTGTATCAGTGATAATATAGTGTGATAATGTAGTGTATTTCCATCAATGCCAAAGGGAGAGATTGATGAACTATAACTAATTGAATGGTTGAAGATGTTAAGTTGATTATCACCAAGACACAGAAAGATAATGCAAGACATTAAATTAGTTAATGTATTGTATTGTCATTGATGTCAACTTTATATAATTTGTATGGTCATGGAAATACTGCTAAAGACTTCAAAGAACCAATGAATCAAAGGTTATGCTATCAGTAATGCATATAAGTCAAGTATTCATAAAGTGAATATATACACCAACGAAGTGCACACTGACAAACAGAGTAAACCAATGAGAGAAAAGTCATAGTGTTACCCGATGAGAAAAAGAACAACATTACTAACGAACAAAGTCATAGTGTTATCCGACGAGAAAAAGAAAAGTGTAACCTGACGGACAAAATTACAGTGTTTCCCAATGGATGGAGATCCTGATGACTAACTAAAGTATTGATTGACAGAACAAAGAGTTTAGAAACAACAAAATGCTTGGTTTTCAAGAGATAAATATACACTTAACTGGTACTTATGATTGTTTTAAACGACAAGATAAAGTTGGAGATAAGTAAAAGATTTAAAGTTTCTTTGTTGAGTTAGCAAGAAGATCTCTATGAGATAAAACAAGAGTTTTTCTTTAAATATAATTGGTGACAATTGTGGATTATGCCAAGATAAAGAAATCCAAGAAATGGTAAAATCATGTCTATATAAGAAACAAGCTTATTCAATATGAATAAGGGGACTGACATGAGAATAGATGCTAAAGAGATTCTGGAGGAGAAGAAAGTCTTCATCAGACGTGAACAATTATGCGGAGGAAAGAGCTAAATTCCGCAGACACTAACAAACAGTGATACAACATCATAGAGAAGAATAGTGTAGAGAGAAGGAATTGAATTGATAAAAGTGATCAGAAAGATAATGCACTTACAATAGATCTGAAAATCTTCAATTCAAGTTGTATATGTGAATAGATCTGAAAATCTACAATTCAAATTGTATATGTTAACAGAGCAGGACTTAAAATTCTTTTCTAATTGAGATACATCCCAAGGAGTATAAAAAATTTTGATCATACAAAGTAGCATTGGATATGCCCGATACCTATTGACAAGCCAAGTGAGTGTTTGATCAACGATGGTAGCATTAGATGCCAGATACTAAGTGACAAACTATTCATTTAAATCCTCTAACAAGGTCACACCTAACAGTGTGTTTGTAACCTATAACAGGGTTGGCTCTTCACCGAGCTCACTTTAGAAGTGTGAAAATTTGGGTTACCAGTCCCAGTGGTTTTTCCCTTAACAGGGTTTCCACGTTAAAAAACTATGATTTAATGTATTTATGAGTCATTACTTTATTATTTTTCATTTCACATAAGTAAATCTAGATTGATCGGTATACATTAGTTATTTACTGCATTTTAGTAAATAGATAGACTACTTATCAGTAAACATACAGTAGAAGGTTTTACAAAGAATTATGACAAGTAGTAATTTGATATAAGTATTTTAAAGCAATCATCTTGTAGGAATGAATATAAATAGAGGCTTATAAATATGGTAATACATTTTTGGTTTGAATAAAGGATAAATTTTTGAGGCCACTGATTCACCCCCCCCCACTCTTAGTTTTCTAACAATTGGTATTAGATCTTGTGTGCTTAGAAAGGGAGTTTAATAGCTCAAGCTAAAGATCACAAGATTAACAGATGAGATGGGCCCAATTTGAACAAAGACAAATTTGCTTCTTAGAAAAGTAGGATAAGACACCACTTATCAGGTATTGGAAATGATGTTACTCAATACTTAGATACTAAATATGTGTTGCCCATAGGAGTAATCAAAATCAAAAAAATGAGAGAGAATAATGAGCATAATTGCATGATAATAGAGCTTGCTTCCTCACTCTCCAATGCTAAATTTGAAGATGTCAAAGCATACACAAATGCAAAGCAGGTGTGGGATAAATTGAAGCTTGTATATGGTGGTGATAAAAATGTTCTAAGAGCCAAGGAAGAAATCCTTAAAGGAAAGTTTGATGATCTCAGAATGAAAGAAGGTAAAAACATCACACAGTACAACACATGAATCAAAGAGGTACTCAATGCTATCCAAGGAGTTGGAGGTGTACTAGAAGAAGAGATAGTGGTAAGTAAAATTCTAAGAACCTTACTGCATACTTATGCTATTAGAGTATCTGCCATACAATAAATGAGAGCAGTAGAAAATAACAATGTTAGTCTAGATAGTTTGATTGGAAGATTGATTTCATTTGAGATGAGTAACTTTGATAATAGTGTCTCACCAAACATAGATTCCGCATTCAAATCTTCTTTGAGAATAAGTAAATCAAGCCATAAACACACTATGAGATAAGATAGTGATAGTGAAAGTGAAGAAGAAGATCTTGATGAAATTGAAGCACTTATGACTAGAAGAATGTAGAGAGGAAAAGGTAAATTACCACTTGTATGTTTTAATTGTAAAGAGATTGGACACTTTTCTGCAAGATGTCCTAACAGAAGAAAATATGATAGAAGTAATGACAGGTCATTTGAAAATAAGTTTGACAGAGGTGATAACCAAGATTACAAAAGCAACTGAAAATTAGAAAGAAGAGATACCCGAGAATACAAGGAAAAATGAAAGAAGGCTAGTTACATAGCTACATGCAAAGATGAAAATACTGACACCGAATCTGATGAAGACATTGAGATGGTGCTTGTGGCAGTAAAAGATTATTTAGATGAAGATGAAGAAAGGTATGTAGAAACTGCACTCATATCTAAAGTTAGTAAAAATGATGTCTGGATCATAGATAGTGGCTACACTCACCATATGACCAGTGACAAACAAAAGTTTGAGACTTTTGAATAATATAATGGTGGTTCAGTAAGAATGGGTAATGATACACCTTGTCCAGTTGAAGGTAGAGGAACCATAATGTTGAATAACCTGATAAAATGTGAAAATGCTTATTGGGTGAAAGGATTGAATTATAATCTATTGAGTGTTTTTTAGCTGAATAATTTAGGTCATAGAGTAGCATTTGAAAATAAGAAGGAAAATATGTTCAATGAATCGGGAAGGTTGATTGGTACCGGTGAGAAGGCAAAAGGTAACTTATTCTATCTAAATGATACTAACACCACTTTCTTAATGGCTAGAAATGAAGATATATGGTTGTGGCATAAAATATTGTATCATGTAAATTTTGACAACATTTTAAAGATAAGAAAAATGAGAAATGTAAGAGGATTACCAATGATGACTAAGCCTGATAATATGATGTTCAAAAATTGTCAAAAAAGTAAAATGACAAAGTCTAGTTTCAAAAGCAAAACCCATACATCTGATGCAATTCTAGAATTAGTCCATACTAATCTATGTGGATCCAAGAGGACAAAGAGTTACTATGGTGATAGATATTTTATTCTCTTTGTTGATGCTTACTTTAGAATGATGACAGTTATGTTTCTAAACGATAAAATAGAAGCATTCAAGATGTTTAAATGGTACAAAAAATGGTAGAAAAACAAAGTGGTAAGGAATTAAAATGCTTAAGATCAGATAGAGGAGGGGAATTTATTTTAGATGAATTCACTAACTTTTGCAATGAGCATAGGACCAAAAGACAAGTCTCTACACCGAGAATGCCAATACAACTGAGGGGGGGGGGAATTAGTTGTATGCCATAAATTTTAACTGTAAAAACCAAATGATAAATTCAATATTAAACACAATAATATCAACACTAGAACACAACCAATTATTGTCGAGGAAACCCTGTTAAGGGAAAAAATTTGGTGGGAATTAGTACCCAAAAATAATGCACTGAAAGTATAGTATCCTTGCTAAGAGATTTATCCCTGTTAGGAGCTGATTATTACATATAGTACATAGTCCCTCTTAAAGGAAATAACCTATTAGGAGTTGGGAGAAATAGTCGGCTCACTTCCTAAAGAAGGTTAAATCCACCTTCAGGTCCCACGATCTGAGATACAGATATACCAAGATATAATATCCAGTGAACTAACTTATAGCAACAATTTTTCTTAAATAGTTCCAATGAATTTCATCAATCAATATATATGTTCTACATCCAACAGACTTCTCAAATACAAGCTCTCAGCTTCAACTTTTCACTTTTTCCCTTCCTTATGAAGAAAACAAATTTCCTTTATACAAGTTTACAACAAGCAATTAGGTCGGCCAATTAAGACTTCCCCAATGCACAAATATTACATAACCTCTTGCTAAGATATAAATGGTACCTTTACCAAGTAAAAATCAATTTTAAAATCATAAAATATAATCCAAGATCCACAATCCACACTCACCATCCATAATACACACTACATCTCTGAAGTCGGCCCCAAATATCTCTTCTCCAGAACACACACCACAACTAATATCACCAAGAGTCTTGTGAGCCAAGAATCATAAAAAAATTCCTCCACATGTCCTTTGACATTCTCCAAGCTCACATAACATGAAATTTGATCGCACCCATGCTATCCATAAAAGCTAACACTATCACAATTCTCGGTAAGTGTTCTACAAATAGTCTCCACCAAAACCACTATAACTCAAACAAATAGAAACATAAACTCAAGAAACCTTAGATATAAGATCCCACCTTGTCCTATGATACATATATGTGCTTGCAACCTCTGAGAGTCTATCCAGTGTTTATACATGACTGCTAGTCTTACATGTTCCTGAGACAACTCGTTTGACTGAGACTTCAACTGTTCATATGTTGACATCAATGAAAAACATGAATTCCAAAAATCCCAATAGAAGCCAATTCCAACAATCTCTCCCTACTCACAATCAGATCTCTATATGGTAAAGAACCTTGAACATCCCAGAATTCTCTGATAGAGTGATTTAGATTATTTTCATAAAGTGGGGAAATGATTTCTAATTCAGAAATGGATTTGAAATTTATTCTAAATATGTTGGATTTAGGGAACTCATCCCTAACATAAAGACCTAGTTTTCTCTATGAATATGTGTTCCTATCCATTCTTTTTCCCATTCAACTTGGTTTTGCATAAGGGATAGGAATTCCATGATTTTTACTTCTCCAACATAAAGATTAAGAAAAGATTCAATGTGATGACCTAATATAAAACCATGGAGGTAAAATTCACACATCTAATTTTGTATCTTAGGAGCACTTTTTAGATAGTCCACCATAAATTCATGGTCATAGTCAAAATCAAGCTTTAGTTTTAACATTAATTGGTTAATTTTCCATAGTAAAAATTGTTCTCTCAAAACAAGGCACACAAACCTATTGGATTCCTCATGGCTAGGAGCATGGATGCTATCTCTACTATTATTTCTACTCTCTGATCAAATTCTTCCTTTTCTTGGTGTACCTTCTCCATTTCCTTCCAAAGGTCTTTATATTTCTATTTATATTCCATAGCCACTAAGTAAATATATCTTAGAGGGGTTGTAGAGGTAGAGGCTTTATTTCTAATGGTTTTTTTCTTTAATTTCTCTTATTTATCCCTTAATGGTATCCTAACCTATGAATTATGTATAATACACAAACAATTGTGTAGTGGATTGTTGAAGAGATTCCTTTGTTTTATTCAATTTTCCCTTTGTTTCTTCCACTTTATGAGCATACTAGCCTACCATAGTCTGTAGTTCATTAACAATTTGGTCCAACTCCGCTTCTCTTTTCTTTAATTTCTCATGAAATAAATCTAATTTTCTCCAAGACCCTTCTAATCCTACCTCTTTTCTAGTTTGTTGCATAGCTTCCCAGAGGTATTTTTTTTATTTCTCCTATCTTAATCTTATTTCAATTTTATCTAGTGTTTATTCTTCTTCCTCTATGATATCCTTGCCTTCTCTTCTAACAAATGTGTCTAATGGTTATGTTTGCTAAAAGCTCCATGGAGAAGGTGATGGTGCAGAATGTGAAAGGATTGGTTTAGAAATAATAGTATCTACCTCAAATTCCTCCTTCAATTCTTCTTTATTAGAACAACTTATTTCCAAAATATAAACTATAGGAGGATTATGTGGAGGTGGAGAAATTTTAGGAGGATATTCATCCTTCTCCTTCTCCAAGGATGCTTCATGAGCTTCCTTGGGAGATACATTTTCAGAATTTTCATTTTGAGGCTCCACATCCTTATGTTCTTCATTAGGAGGTTATACATTATGATTTTATTGGGTACCATTAGAGGCTACTTGCTTGGACTCAAAATTTTGAGTTGTTTTTTCATGAGTTGTATGTGAATTAGGGGATGAAGGGGTTTCAATATTAGCATATGCTCTATTGGGTTTAATAGAACTCTCTTCTTCAATACTAAATTCAACTAGTTGGGAAGAAGTAGGTGTGTCATTCTCTATCTAGGCTCAAGGGCTTGTGGATTCATAGATTTTCCCTTCAAGCCTTTCTTTTATCCTCTTACCACTTCTTATCCCTACTGACTGACTAGATTCCCCTAACTAAAATCTAACTCATTTAGGTGTAGACTCTTTCTTGGATTTAAACCTCTTGGGTTTCTTGGATCTCACAAAATATTTAAGCCACCCTTGCTTTCATGTTTTCTTCTTCATGAAGTGGTGCTTAATAATCAAATGAATAAGAGAGTGATACCTTATTTCACTCTATCTATCTCTTACCCTAGTGATCATAGAAACCAAATGAGAGAATAAGAAGGAAGATAAATTAACCCTTACCTCAGGTCTCCTATGGCCATATCTTAGATGTTTCAACATTCTCATACATGATCCCATTACCATTTTGTATTGACCTTCACAGGTGAAACAATTCATGAGCTAGAGGACTAGAGTTTTCTAGGTCTCTTATAGGCTTGCTTTGTTGATTCCCTTTGTATTTCCCTTGTTTTTTGAAGTTGCAACCTTTTCTCTAAAGGGTTATGGAATGTAGAGATTAATTCCTCCAAATTTATGTTTCCCTTTGTTGCTGGTTCTCCCTCTTGAGGTATCCCTGAAATTTCAATTATAATTTGAGGAGTAACCTCAATTATTTCTCCTCTAACCTGGGTAACATTTACATTAAAGTTTTTCACAATTTACTTCACCATTTATTCATTATATCCCTTATACATTCTAATGAACTCTAACCACCTCTTTGTGATAACTCCTTTTTCTTGCATCTAAAGTAAATTTGTCAGGCTCATATTTTTAATTCTTACCCATAGCTACAGTATTTACTAGAATTTTCTCAGTAACAAAGAAGAAGGAATAAAATAGGTAACAAATGAAAGATTTTACTTTTCACTAGTTAATTCAAACAAAAAACCTTCACTATCTATGCATGTGAGAAATAAATATATTTATTATCCCTGTCATTAAATTTAATGTCTTTTCTGTTACCCATTTAGTCATGCTTGATTTGTCATAAATTTCCTCTAGTTTAGATGATTTGAGATGACATGCCAATGTAATTATATTACCATTTATGGTACTTGGAGGTGCTTCTAACACAAGCCAATTTCAAATAATGATGACCTCTTAGATTTTAAATGACTATTAAAATGATATGGAAACAATCCCATATTTTCTAATTAATACATTGTAATTATTTCTTTTCATGCATTTAATCAATTAATTTTTAACCTATATAAATTTATTAATAACTAATTGGAAGATACATACATTGATTATCTACAAATTTATCCACATGATAATTTAAGATTCCTTTATCACCTTGCTCCAACAGAGAAATATGGGCCATTTAGAGAAATCTAAACAAACATATAACAAGAAGCACATCATGACAAACAGACAAATACCCAAATCCACTGCACAAGTGGAGCTAGTCAAGTGTATCACCTTCCCCCCATCTCAGTTTGTAGTTATAAGGGAAGGTGTGAAACTCTCAAGAGGATCAACATCAAGCATACTATATGGAACAATAGTGAGTTCCAAACAAGGACCATGCTTTAAAGATGGGTCTCTTTGTTTGTCATTAGGAGTGATAAATAATTATTGTGAAAACATAGCTGGAAAATCATAATCACAATTAATAATCTCACATATGTCATCAGAATCACTAACATGAATATAATTGTTAGCATCAAAATAATAATTATCAAGAGTATCTTCTTCATCTAAACTAATTGTTATAGAATCCAAGATACATATAGAATTGTCATGTTTGTTCAATTTCAACCTTTTTCAAATTTACTTCCTCATTTGGTTCAAGCATTGGTTGGTCATAGGGAATTAAAGCATCGGTAGGTGTATGAGGTCAATTAATATTTGGGAAAAAAACTGGCAGGCTCTAGCATAGTGTTGATGATGGTGGTCACAAACATGAAAGTTACATTTGTTTTTTTTGCAAATTTGTTAAGGTTCAGGATCAATCAACATCGGGCCCTTTTCTTCTTTAGGTGGAAGAACATAAGGAACCACACTAAGCTAAGAGGTAGAATAAAAAAATGTTTATAAGATATGGGAGGTGGAACTAAAGCATATATAGGATGTCTAGGAAGAAGTCAATGTCCAGGGAAAAGAGATGGAACATCCTTAGGTTTTCTAATTTCACAAATATTTTGGGTCTTATAGGCTTGATATGATCAAAAGAGGTTATTGGGATAGAATTTGGTTGGTTGAGGCATGGAAGTCCAAAATGAATCAAGGTCAATTGAGTCTCAAGGAACTAAATGTAGACATATGTTATGATTAACAGTCATGATTTCTTCATTTTGAGAAAATTTAAGACATTTATGAATAGGAAAAGCCACAATTTTCAAGGAGGTAAGCCAAGGAAGACCAAGTTTGACTTGAAATTGATCAAAAGTTGGTATCACAGTAAAGGTAACATCTAAAGTTTTACCACAAACCTCAACAAGAAATGGGATAGAACCATGGGAAGGATAAATCAAACCACTGCAAGTTTGGATCATGACATCAAATTTATCATAAAAATCATGTTGTAATCATCTACTAAAAATATGTTCTTTAGATATCACATTCACCATGCAAGTAGGGTTAATACAGATATGATGAGAATGAAGGTCATTAACCTTTGTGATAATATAGAGAGGATTGTGTGTGTGAATTAGTGCACCTATTATCTGCAACACGACACTTCAATAAAGTAAGAGTGAAACATGGATTATAGATAGAAAGAAAAACATGGGTGAGCGGGAGCGTCCGGATTCAACTTTGAATTTGGGCGGGAGTGTTCAGGAGGAGGTAGGATCCTCTGAGCGCAGCAAGTGGGATGATGGAAAGGATATTAAGATCACAGGATTGGATCCTGATGCGGGACAGTCGCCTGAGGACCCAGGAGGGGGTCCCAGATCGGGTGCTGGGTTGGGGCAACTGAGGAAATGGGCATCCCTTTTTGGCATCAAACCAACAGGTAAATCTTCTTTACCTCCAGTGAAGAATGTTTCTATACCTTCTCAAGGAAGCTTTGCTATTGAAATCCTAGACAAGACCATTGATTTTTCTATAGCAAGGATGAAAAATTCGCTGGTTGGTAGATTTTTAGGAGTAAGACCTAACATCGAAGTGGTTAGGGCTTTTGTTTCCCAGAAATGGGTTTTGAAAGGACAAGTAGAGGTGGTAGCGATGGCTAAGGGATGTATGTCATTTTTCTTCTATTGTGAAGAAGATAGAATGAATTTTCTATGCAGCGGGCCATGGTTGATTGGGAAAAATACTCTTATTCTTCAAAAATGGAGTCCGAATCTTGTTTTCGAGGAGGACGTCGTTCGACAGGTCCCTGTTTGGATAAAGCTACATGGTCTGCCTCTTTAATATTGGCTGGAAGACATATTTTTTGGGATAGCTAGCTCATTTGGAGAACTTTTGTCGATAGATAATGTGACTGCGGCGAGACGAAGGCTAACCTATGCTCGAATCTGTGTTGGGATAATGCAGGATAAGGATATGCCAGAAAAAATAAATCTTAAATCTAAGTTGGGTATGTGGGAACAAACTATAGAATATGAAACCATACCCTTTGCGTGTTTCCATTGCAAAAAGGTGGGTCATTGGGCAAAGAAATGCCCAGAGAAAGTAATCCAGAAAAAGACTCAGAAATGGATTCCAGTAGGGAAAAAAACTAAAGAAGTCAATAGCAAAGCCAGGGAAGGAAAATGAAAAGAGCAAGAGGAATAGGAAATTAGTGTTAAGATGAAATTTACGAAGCCAATGATAGGTTTAGCCACTGAGGATCCTGAGGAATGGGGAAAGAAAGTTACGAATGAAAAAGAAAATGAAGCCCAAATGGAAGAAGGGGAAATAAAAGAAAATGAAGTCCAAATGGAAGAAGGGGAGATAAAGGAAGATGATTCTAAGGGAGATGTAGTATGGGAAGAACCTGAAGAG
>MU223586.1:4570303-4617700 GCA_018584345.1 Thuja plicata | reverse complement strand
CAATGAACATCTCGACAATCTGGAAAAAGGGGATCATAATAATAAAGACAACAAAGGTATAATCGAGGGTTTTTCTGGGTTGATTAATAACATGTTTAATGACCAGGTTATTCTGAAAAACCAAGTTTATAAAACACAGGCAGATATTAAAATTCTCAACAGAATGGGGATTGGGGAAAAACCTGTGGCAGAGTGTCTGAAGGAAATGAAAGAAGTTGTTGGCAACTCTGAAGCTTAGGCTGAGTATGCTAACAAGGTGGAAACTATGGAGAAACAAATCAAAGATATTAAAGACAGAATGGAAAAGGATAACAGTGAGGAACAACTTAAGATTCTGAAGAATAAAGTGAAAAAACTGGAGGCATCAGTTAAAAAAATAGGGGAACAATGTCTCATTAGCCTCAAAGTGTACTGTGGTCATGCACAAATTTTAATGGATAAATTGGACAGGATTAACAAGGATAAAGACAGTAGTATAGTGGAGACTATGGGCCCAGGATCGCGCACCAGAGCCAGTGCCAAGAAAAAGATTCCTAAGGAGGATAAAGAAACAGAGGAGCTTAAAACATCGGTCAACAATATGCAGATCATGGTCCTTGGAGTTGAGGAGCTGGTGAAGGAGATGTAGCTATTCCTTTTGCTATCCTGGTTGGGTTTTTTGCTGTCCCTGTTGTCTTCTATTGTTTCTTTAGGACTTTTTCCAGTTCAGAATGTTGTTTTTCTGATCCTTTCTTTTATAGTGCTCAGGCATAGATGTTTCTGCTTTATTTTTTTTATCTCTCTTTAAACTCTAGGTTGCAGGTCCCTGTAAAACCTGCTGAACTCTTTGTTTTCTGTAAAGGTTTCGGGTCCTTGTAAAACCTATTTTTACTTAATCAGAACACAACACTTCAATAGATCATTATATTAGTGAAAAATTATAAAAAAGCAAGGGTTTGAAGCTAAACACTAAAACCAATCTATTGGTTCCTATCTAGGAGGAGTTTGAAGAATGCCATAATCATGCCCTCAGATTATGCACAAATCAGTGATATATACAACCTAAGAATGGAAGATTTGAATGAAAAGCTAATCTAAATGACTAAGAAACATGCATATTAGCTCTAAAAAGTAAGATAATAACAATGCATAATATTAAATCTAAGATGCAATATGGATTCACAAGTAATCTAAACAACATAACAATGCTTTCAACTCTAGAAAGTAAGGGCCATCTGAGCTAAAAAACTCATTCTATTTATAGAAGAAATGAGGAGAGAGAGGGGGGACAAGGGTTATTAATGGAGGTGTAAAAATCATTAATGAGGTATAAGAGGCATTGATGACAAAGACATTAATGAGGCATGTTGAAGTCATATGCATTAAATGCAAGCATTTAAGAGGAACAGTGAGGGTTTAAGAAGCATGGGTGAGGGTTTAGAGTCAAGCTTGAGAAAGTTGACTTTCTGAAGTGGGTTGGATTTGTAATCACAGGATTAAGAATGTGACATCATTAGGAAGTAGGTTAGGATGAAATTAAGATTAAAATTAGGCTTAGCATGGGGGGGATAGGTTGGGATGAGTTTGAACACATGATTAAGGTGGTTGAGATAGGTTAGGTTAGGGTTAAGGGGAATATTAATGAAATAAATTATAATTAATATATTCATTCAAAAATAGGAAAATTAATTATTTAAGATTTTGATTGCTTTAGATAATTAATTAGGAATATAGCCAATTAATTAGATTAATTTAGGCTAGAAGATAGGCTTTTGCAAGTGATTTGGATAAAATTAGGATTCCATTTAATTCCTTTTAAATTAATTACCTTAGCCAGGTATTGATTTGAATTGTTTTAAATTGATTTAATTGGTTTGATTGGCTAAGGTGATTAAATCACTTATGAGATTAAATCTGATTTGAATGAATTATGCCAGCCGATTGAAGAGTTGTCTTGACATAATTGGGGGTATGATCACACTTAGCAAAAACAGGGTCTATGGTCAGAGAAAACCAAATCCAAGTGGTTACATTTTCCCCTCTTTGAATTGATGTGCGAGAAACACATTGATTCAAAGAAATTTTTGCATGTTGGCTTCAATAAGATTGAAAATTTTGCTCATGATTGAATGAAATGTCTGATGAGATCAGTCTCATACTTCATTAAAATAAACTAATAGAATTGACTTTAAACTTGGTTTTCGTACAAAGGTCAATAAAAGATCTTAAAGATACCAATCCTAAACTTGGTTGTCATCCAAAGATTGGTAATACTGGTTCCAAACTTGGTTGTTGTCCAAAATTCAGCATGAAGCTTCCAGGAGCTTAGTAAGAATCTTTTTAAAATGAGGGAACACAAGATATATAGCTTATGAGAATCAAAGCTTTCTATCCAACAATTTCAATTTAGTCAAGGAAACTGTCATGCCCCTAGTTATTTGTTAATGAAGTCATTTTTTATGCTATTTTGAGCAAGAATTTGATTGAATATAGTGTGATCATGCCCCCTTGGGAACAAAATCAAAGGAAAGAAATAAAATCCCTTTGTGGAAATGATGTATCACTTGCAGGGGTCGATCAGGTTAAGAAAGAATGGATTAGAAGAAGTGAAGAACGAAGGTGTGTTCAAGAGTAAACACATGGGTACCAAGTTAATTATGTGAAAATGTGAGTGGTGAGATAGATAAAATGATGTCGGGCCAAGATTTTTGATGCAATGTGCAATTTTGATGTTTGGAAAAATAAATTTTGGAACATACTGAGCGATTCTGCATTTTCAGGTATGGTTACAAAAGTTGTATTGTACTATGTAAAATGGCATAGGCACCTTCAATTTGGTTCCCAATTGATCAAAAGAGAATATAAATAGAGTTTCAATTTCCTGGGAGGAGTTTCAGAACTCCTAAATAGCACAAAAAGCCCATTATATATCTCAAAAATAACTTTTTAACTATTCATTTTTACTTTCATCCTTGGAAATTCAGAGAGCTTTGTAGAGAAGATGGTGATCCCCATGCACAGGCATCATTTCGAGCTTGGTCATTGATATCAGCATCCAGATGACTACCCACCTCCAGTAAGTACCCAAAAATCTACCTTTGAAAATTTCTAGTTTTAAATTTGATGTATTTTTATGCAAGATATAGCCATTTTAGTCCTGCGTTACATTCGGTGTTTTGCGTCACACATGGTCAATCCCGCGTCATTTCTGGTCTTTGACCAAATTCCTAGGTTGCATCTGGTAAATTCAGGATCACACCCTACTAGGTCATTTTTGGTCAAATTTGGTTGAATTTTTCCATTTTACGCACCCTGTCTGAACAGGGTCGCACGTGGCATCCTATGTCACATCCTGTGAAAATAGGGTCGCATCTCAGATGCCCCATCACATCCTAAAAATTGGGGATCGCATCTAGTAAAGAGGATCACACCCTATAAAAATAGGGTTATTTTTGGTTTTTAACATAGTTACTTTCTCATTTTGACTAGTTTTCTCTTGCTGGCCATGAAAATACTTAGCTGATAGGTTGTCTTTGTAACTTTCTTAGATAGATCACAAATTCAGAATGTTTCTGTAACAAGTATCTCCTTTTTTTTTTTAGTAGTTCACCTTTGAGGTGGTTTCATTCTAGAGCCCATATCCTGGCTGAGTGCTTGCTTTGTTATGTTTGTTGACTGCGGATGAGTGAGAGTTAGTGGCTTGTGTCAGTCTAGCTACATTGGGGGATTTACCCAAAATTAGGGTAAATCTATGGTTGTTGACTACTCTTTCTGAGAGATTGCATCCAGAGCACAACACCTTCCATCTCCCTACTTGAGAGGTGACCGTTACACCAGAGGACATGTGGCAGATCCTAAGAGTACCTATGATAGGTCGAGAGGTCTAGTTTGATTCTAGATCGGCGACATCCATTGCTACTGCCCGATGATTATTTTAGGATGATAGCATTGCACGGTGATATCTAACATGGGATTAAATGTGTGATCACTATGAGATTCTTCCTATGTACTTGGTTAGTTTGATCGGAGGTGTCCTTATGCCCGATTGAGGATAGCATGGGTTCATGGTTGGCTGGGTTGACATGTTGGAGCAGATGGTCATGGCTAGATGGAGATTTGCATGGGGTAGCTGCATATTGGCACATATATAGAAAGAGCTCCATGAGATAGTGTACCATCATACCTAGAGCATGATAGTGGGTATATTAGTTCTTTAGATTAGGGCCTGGGAGCACATCCTAGTGACACAACTGATAGTAGATAGGCAGTGAGCACCAAAGAAGCCTTATGTATTTATGTATGCCAGGTGGATTCAGAAGCCCCATCTGGGCAAGGTGGAGTACTGGTGCCATGATGTTACTATAGTGATATGGTGTTCATACTTGGATTGTAAGGAGTGGGCATTAGATAGGCGAAAGATGTTGTACTTCTTCTAGAGCAGTTACCTCATTGGCAGGACTAGATACATCATTGAGAGATTCTTAGTGATACAGGAGTTATGGAAGTATGTTTGATTATAGGGCCGATGTCAGGACTTGATAGTATATGCACAAATATGTGATTAGATGCCACTATGGGGACAACAGTTGGGATATGAGACTGTACAGAGGGCTATCACAGAGATGGTAGCCATACCATGGGATCTTTGATCAGATGTAGATGATTTAGTTTTTTATGTAGGATACCTTGTAGAGATGATACAGTACCTGGTGCCTCATTTTACAGATCTAGCAGAGGCGGTCCCTTAGATAGAGGGCCCATTAGATTATGATCTTGGGGAGGATCATCCAGTTAGAGGCCGAGGAGGAGCCCAGAGAGATAGGGGTGCTGATGGTAGATATTGTGGTAGACATGGAGGGAGGGATGGAGAAAGAGATGGAGAAAGAGATGGAAGACATCCTCCTCCAGATGATGGTGATGATGGCAGAGATGATAGGGGTGGAGGATCCATGGGTGGTACTAGAGATGTGGTTAGTGGCAGTGGAGAGGGTCAGCGCACCTGCTTTAGATTTGTTTCTCCCAGGATGGATCCAAGGCCGTTATTTACAAGGAGAAATAGAGATATTAGAGATAACACTAGTAGTAGTAGAGGCCATATGAAAGGTCACAGGATAGGCCTTCAAGGCAGGATTCTGGCAGGGGTTGTGGTAGGGATGGAGATCCCTTATCACAGTGCGAGCAGGAGCGAGAGAAGCTTAGGGCTAGGATTATTGCATTAGAGGCTAGGATTTCTATAGCAGATGTTAGGATCATAGTAGTAGATGCTTTTCTTGCTGACAAAGATACATAGTGAGAGAGGCTTAGAACAAAGAGAGACACAGGCTCATACCACTATTCATCAGGGCCAGAGAGCTACCTATTACTATGCTCTGTATCATGCAGCAGTGCCAGAGGGGCAGAGAGAGCCATTTTTTTCACGCTTGGCCCAAAATTCATAGGGATCCATGCCTCCTCTAGAAAACCCATTTGTATCACCTCCTCCTCCACTAGATCGGGGAGAGGGGGGAGTCAGAGTTGATTTTGTACTTTTGTCATATATTTTTGAGATCATATTGTATATCTGGATCCTTCTGAGATCTTTCTTTTGTATGATGACACTTTATACATGTATATCTGATTCATCTTCTCACTCTAATACTCTTTGTGTAGAATTGTTCCATGTTTTTTATATGTACCATGATTTTGACATATATATATGATTCAACTATTTTATGATTCTAACATGTTTCATGAGTTCTCTTTTCTTTGATAGATGTTTGTTGCACATGTGATTTATCTTGGTCTTATAATGAGATATATTTTTTTAGATGAAGGTATCATTCATGCATTTGGTTTTATCACTGATATAAATGTGTTTTAATTGATACTATGTGAATATACAAATGTATGTTTTTACATTTTTCTTTATGAAAGTAAAATGTATAGATGCACTTAGGATGTAGAAATAAATATAATGCATAGATGTTTTTTTTAATATTTTCCTTCTGTCTCATTTTATGAATTTAAAATATATGCTATGGATGTGCAATGATACAAATATCATTAATATTTGAATTGATGTGAGTAACTTGGATTTAGAATAAAATTGAAATCATTTTGAGCTCAAATTCCTAATGCTTTTATTTCTTTCAAAAATGAATCATGCAATCACTAAATGCAGCTATATGCAGACTCTTAGGACTTGTCACTGATTTGCAGATATTGTATCTTTTTTTATCATCATTGGGATTTTCTTGGAATGGATAGCACCTGATAGTACACCTATTTTTATTGGAGGTAATGTCAGAAATAGACTTAGGCATCAAGGCATAAAATCCAGGATGACAAGTTAGTCACCTTCCTTTTACTATATCTGATTCTAGGTAAGGTAAGATATTGGACCCGCAATGACCTTTAAAATTCATATCCTTGGGTACATTATGCTTCGTATACCTTAGTGAGAATCTAAGTTTAGAAAATAGATAAGGAAATTTTTTCAACCACACCGTAGTTTACACATAAGAAAGATTGAGATATATGTGGCTATCTACTCATGTTGGTAGCCCTTACCATAAACATCTAAGTTAGGTGAAATTTATAGGATCATTTGGAACAATCACCAGACGCAGAAAACCAAGAAAGCATTATGCCCCCTGTCCTTGTGACTCTCTGTATTTGCATAAACGTCATGAAGTAACTTGGAAGATATAACAACCATTAATTGAAAATCAATCAAAGAAAACTTATAATTTCTTATATTCCCCTAGGTAAAACATTATCGGAACATAAAAGAGTTATAATCAAACTAAGATCAAACAATCTTTAAGTAGTATTGATAAACAATATTGATTCATTTTTCAAGCGTAGTAGAGATTCATCAATCAAAATTTGGAATTTAAGAAATATGTATTCCATGTCTGTGTATAACTTTGTCTCTATTTGCAATCTAATGTAGGTCTTAGGAACACCGGTTATGTTAGTACAATGTTTATGCCATTCCTATTTCGTGAAAGTGACAGTTTTGTTGCAAGCATCGAGAAGCTTTGTGTCACAAGAAAAAATATCCTGTGAAGACCTAGCAGACACAACCTAACATGCTAGCAAAGATGCCCCCAGTGCAAAAATGATTTGTTCCCTAAGATAGAAATGCAGACAAATCCCAAGCAAGGATAATTTATTTGTAAGGAAACAAAGTCAAATCTTAGCATAGGTGTAATCGTGAAGACCTAGTATCAACAATGCATTGATAGATAGAGTGCAAAATACAAGTGATGCCTGATTTCTAGGTTTTAATCACTTGGCAAAAATTTCTCATTCTTTTTGCTACCAGGATGTCCATTTTACCAAGTTGTCATCAAGGCACTTTTCTCTTTTTCAATTTTTTTGCTTTTTTTCTTTTTTGATTTTTTTTAGTATCAAGGCGCCTGTTTGCCAGAGTTTCACCAAGGACACCTTTCTTCATGACTTTTTCCACTATTTTTGGATTTCTTCAAGATCAATTTTTTGATGTTTTTGGTATTTTCTGAGTTTTCCACTGCATAGGCTCTACTAGCCAAACATCAAGCATAGAACTACTTCAAATGTAGAGTATTGATAGGATCTGGTAGGATGTATCCCTCAGGTGTAGCTAGTTGATAGGCTCTAGTCCCAAAAGTAGCAGTAATGACATAGGGTCCTAGCTAGTTTCGCTCAAACTTTTCTCTCTGCTCTCTATTAGGCTAGTTTTTAGGATTCTCCTTGAGGATGAGATCCCCCACTTGAAATTGCCATGGTTTGACCTTTTTATTGTATCCCTTGGACATTCATTCTTGGTACACCTTGAGATGATCAAAAGCCTATTGTCTGCACTCATCAAGTAAGTCTAAAGAATTCATCCGATCAATGTGGTATTGCTCATCAATAACAAGACCTTGTAAAGATATGTGCAAGGATGGGATTTCAACCTCAATAGGTAGTATTTATTTTGTGCCATATACTAGGGAAAATGATGTGGCTTGATTTGTTGTTCTGATTCTTGTTCTGTAGGCCCATAGTGCCAGATTTAGTTGTAAATACTAGCCTCTACTAGACTTACTCATAGTTCTATGTAGGATTTTTAGAATATTCTTGTTAGATGCCTTAGGCTATCCATTACCTTGAGGATAATAGATTGAGGAGAAATGTTGAGTAATGTGAAACTGTGCGCAAAGGTCATCAATGTATTGGTTTTTAAATTGGCCCCCATTGTCTGTCATAATTGAAGAGGGTATCCTATATCTACAGATAATTTAGTTCAAGATGAACATAGCCACCTATTTTCCAGTAGCTTTGATTAGTGGCATGGATTTGACCCACTTTGTGAAATACTCAGTGGCCGTAATGATGAACTTGTGTCCATTTGAAGAATCAGGATATATTTGTCCAACCAAGTCAAAGGCCCATTGCTAAAATGACCAAAGTGTGATAAATGGTATGAGTTCTCTGGTAGGAGCATGGATGAGATTTCCATGTGTTTTTCATTTATGAAATTTTTTAGAAAATTCAATAGCATCTTTTTCCATCGTAGGCCAGTAATAGCTTACTCTGAGCAGTTTCTTTGCTAGTGAAAAGTTGTTTGAATGTGATCCACATACACCTTCATGGACTTCCTTTAACGCGGGATCCAGCTCTTCATGTTCTAAACATCTAAGAAGTGTACTATTGAGACCTCATCTATATAAGTTATTAGTTATGAGGACATAATGTGATGCTGTCCTAATCAAGGATCACTTTTCATTTCTAGATAGACCATTAGGAATAGTTTGGTAAGTTAGGCAAGCGATGATTTTAGCATACCGAGATTGGTCTTGGGCATTCAAAGTACAAATTACTTGGTATTTAGGGGTATCAAAGGCTCAATAGGATAATTATTCCACCAAGAAGTCATCGAGGAATTGATGTTCCTCCAGTTGTAACATGGATTCTAGTGTATCCATAACATCTATAGATTTATTCTTTGTTCTGGGTATCTGTTGGAACATGACGAAGGCAAAGTATTTCTTTAGGTCATCTACCAGTTTCTTGTAGGGCATCAAATTCTCATATTTCATCTAATAATCTCCATTGACTTGATTGATAATGAGTTGGGATTCACCATACACATGTAACTCTACAATCTTCCATTCTATAGCAAGTTTAAGACCGTTTACCAATGCCTCATATTCAGAAATATTATTGGTGGATGGAAACATCAATTTGTAGGATTTGGGTATCTTGTAGCCTTGATGAGTTATTAAAAGAACCCCTTCACTAGAGCCTTGTTGCATGAAAGAACCATAAAAGTACATCTTCCATGGATACTTAGTTAGATGCATAGTTGTTTCATCAGGGAACTCAATTCTTAAAGGTTCATCATCTTGGAGTGGTGAATCAACTAATTGATTTGTGAGGACTTGTCCTTTAATAGCCCTCTTGTCCACATATTCAATGCCAAATTCACTCAAAATGAGGACCCACTTTGCTAGATGTCTTGTTAATTCTTTTTTGTTTAGGAGGTACTTCAAAGGATCTATCTTTGTAATGAGCCTTACTGTATGTGATAGCATGTAATGCCTCAATTTTTGTGATGCAAAGAAAATTGCTAATCATGCCTTCTCAATAATGTTGTAATTGAGTTCATAGGAGACTAGTGTTCTACTGATGTAGTAGATTTCTCTTTCTTTCTTAGTTTCATCCTCTTGTGTCGGCAATACTCCCAATGATGTGGCTATAGCTGAAATATATAGGAGTAACAACTTTCCATGAATGTGTGCCATAAGAATAGGAGGAGTAGCCAGGTACTCTTTTAATTCTCTGAAGTTGGATTCACAATTTTCATCCCATTTGAATGTGACACCTTTATGTAGCAATTTGGTAAAGGGTTGCATTCTATTTGCTAGTTGTAACATGAACCTCTTGATCTATTGGAGTCTCCCTTGTAATGTCCTCATTTGACTAATGTTGCATGGAGGAATCATTTCTATTATAGCTTTGACTTTGATAGGGTCTACCTCAATCCCTTTTGCTAAGACAATAAACCCTAAGATCTTTCCTGATTAGACCCCAAAGGCACATTTATTGGGATTTAGCCTGAGTTGAAATTGCTCCATATGATCCAATATCTTTCTTAAGTCATCAATATGAGTATTTATTTCTTTTGATTAAGCTAAGGTGTCATCCACGTAATCTTCCATATTTTTATGCATCATATCATGGAATATAGTGATCATTTCTCTTTGATATGGCTAGCACCTTCATTCTTTAACCCAAATGGCATAACATTATAGCAAAATTTTCCCCATGCACATGTAAATGAGGTCTTATCTTGATCTTCAAGAGAAATTTTAATTTAATTATAGCCTGAGAAATCATCCATTAGTGAGTACATTTGGTAGCCTACTATGAGGTCTATGATCATATCAATATTAGGAAGTGGAAAATCATCTTTGGGACATGCCTTGTTTAAGTCTCTAAAGTCTGTGCATATCCTAATAGATTTATCTAATTTAGATACTGGGACCACATTAGAGATCCATCCTGCATAAGTGATGAATCAGATGAATCCATCTTTTAACAATTTCTCTAGCTCCGCTTTTACTAGCAATGCAACATGAGGATGCATCTTTCTTAGTTTCTATTTCACAGGTTTGATCCCATGAGCTATAGATAAATGGTGCATTATCAATTCTAGATCTAGTCTAGGAATATCTATGTAAGACCATAAAGTTGATTTCCTTCTCTTTCAAGAACTCATTGATCTATGTATTCTCTTCATCTGACAAATATTGTGCTACGTGAACAATTTGAGGAACTTCAGCTGTGCCCAAATTAACTGGTTATGTTGGTTCTATCAGAACTGCAGATCTTTCCTAAAATTTCTTGGGGAGGATATCAAGAATCTCATCCTTTGGTGCCTCTAAGAGGTTTTCACCATCAGATACATCTTTCTTTTTTAATTTTTTAGAATCTGACACTGCCACAACATAGTTTTCACTGTCACTTCTGTTCTTCTTTTTATTTTTCAATTTGTGACTGAGAAACTTGATATCCTCATGTATCATTTTTGCACTCCTTGCATTGGTGGAAGAAGAGTAAGGTTCACAAGTGTTTAGATAGAAATCCAAGGTGTAGTCATTAGGGAAGTCAAGGATAGGAGTAGGATCTGTATTATTCCAATAAATGAGGTCTGGGTTTATCAAGGACAAGGAGTCAGATTTTGGAAAGGACAACATCACGCAAACATCAAAACTATTAACTGACATGACATGTTCTATTAAGTTAATCTCTTCAATGTTTAGATCAATAAGAGTTAGATCATCATTATCAAAGTCGTAGTTAGTGTATGATCTAAATTTGGATTGCATGTGAGGTCTTCTAGATAATAGGAATTGCATATGAAAAGAAACCCTAAGTCCAATTTTAGTCTTATACATTTAATTATTATGATAAGGAATTGAAAATACTTGTAAAGAAATATGGAGTAAAATACCTACCTCATATCATAGCAGATCTGGAAAAACTCATTTTCTATTTCCTGTGTTGAGTTTTTACAAAATCTGAAGCCTAATCTGGAGTAGAAGCGCAGAGACAAACAAAACCCAAAAATATTTTCCCATTCTGACACAGTCCTGTGAAAAAGGTTGACCTTGACCCACAAATGTCATTGCAGACCCAATAATCTTTCCCTTGACCTATGCTGCCTTGACATAGAATTTATTTTTAGATCCCGGTAGTTTTCTAAAAAGGGTATCTGAATCTGGCCTCAGATCTACTTTCCTATACCTGTAACTCCCAAATACAACACCTCCAAATATCTAAAAAAGAGGGTTTTGGGGTGGCTATATAGGGTTTTTCCTTAGTCAAACCCCCATTTTAGTGATCTCCACCTCAACAAATAGCCAAATATAGAAATTATATGTGTGTGTTTTCTCTTCAGAAAGAGTCTTTAAATATGTAATATCAAGATCTAATATTCTAGATTAACCATCCTAACATAACATAGAAATGAGAAATCAATGCATAGATTTGAATATGATAAAGAAAGCATACCAAGCCCCCAAGGCTAAAGTACTCCTACCAACTCACAATCCATAATTTTCAACCCCATGATAATGTCCTTTGAATGCTTGAATGTTGAGAATGGTAGATCTAATAGAGAAGAGCACCTTCTTGCTTCAATAAAGATTTGTAATAGCTTTTCCAAAAAATGCTTGAATATATCAATGTGTCCTCATATATTGTCCTTCTATATCATCCTCTTTCTTATTTTCACCATCATTGAATCATGTCATCTCCCAATTTTGTTTCATGGTCAAATGAAGGCAAAAAGAGAGTGTTTATATAGAGATATCAAAATAGGTCTCCTAAGGCAATGTGAGGGACCCAAATTCAAATTTCACCTTGAATTATGGTCCAATCATAATCACCAACCAAGGAGTGAATGAATTAAATTAAATATTATAGAAAACACTTCCGCATCTGAACCTAGGGACCTATTTTAAGTTTAGAACCTTGATAAGCTCCAGAATTGAAAGCGGGGACCAACACCCTACTGAGGTCAAGGTTGACCTAGCCCTTGACCTAGGTCAAGGTCAAATTTGACCCTAACCTAGGTCAATGTCAACCTCAAACCTAACCTAGGTCAAGGTTGACCTTGACCCTGACCTAGGTTAGGGTCAATTTTGACCCTGACTTGAGGTTTCAGGCAGGTCACCTAAAGGTGTTTGTGAGATTCCCAGGTTAGTCGGGGACCTAAGAAGGTGAGGGAACTTACTAAAATACTGGGAATAAGGCCTAGAGGCCTAGAGAGAGTATGATGAGGTATAGGAGGGCCAATACATAGGTCCTACCTAGAAAATAGATCCATGGAGAGGGAAATCAAGGATAATCCCTAAGATCCTAACCCTAATTTCACCTAATGATGTAGAATCAAACACAAATGCATCCTAAATGCAAATCTAATATGCAAGTACACTAAAATTAATGTGATAAACCTACCAAAATGGAAGTGATTCCATTTTAAGATGATACATTTAGCCCCCACTTTAGCTTAGATATGACAGTACATGAGTATGCAAGCTAAAGTAAGAAAACATCAGAAAGTAAAAAGGATATAGCCAAGTCCTCAATGTGGAGATCCTGCAACAAACCATCAGTATCCGCAACTTGCATCACACAAGGTTAATGAAAATCCAGAGTACCTAATCCTTACTATGATGATCCTAAGAAGTGTATAAAGCCCCTTATGTCCCCCCATGTTTCGGCTTACTAATTCTTGAAAGGTGAAACAGAGTGATAAGGTAAATTCTATACACTGAATATGCAGTTTATTGAAAACTATTTTCCTAAACTAGTTATAAGAGTCCTAAACCTTCCTAAACTAACTCAAGAGGTTGGGTAGATAAATCATCATTCCAACACCTCTAACGGCACTAAAAATGGAGCTACCAAACTCAAGTTATGATGAAAAGAGTGAATGTCTATCTAAATGCATATAAAGGAAATTCAAATTTGACCTACGTAATTCAAATGAAACCCTAAGAAAACCCTAGTAAAACCCTAATTTGAAGCTATAAATAAGAGAAAGAGACACTTACCTCCTCATTCTTACCATTTTTAGAAGTTGGAAAAGGAGACAAGATGGTGAAGAGAGAATAATTTCAAGCGAGCCAAATGGAGGTCCTAAGAGAGCACCTGGCCAGCGGACATCCACTGCCTGAGGCAGGTTTCCTGTTTTGATATTTAAGATTGAAAAATTCATTTTTTTATAGGGAAGGTCGACCCTAACCCAAAAAGTTCAACCCTGACCCAGTTACATCAACCTTGACCTTCTAAGGTCGACCCTAACTAGGAAGGTCCTGTCCTTTCTGGGGTGAAATTCGATTGTGACCCATAAAGGTCGACCCTAACCCATAAAGGTTGACCTTGACCCATAAAGGTCAACCTTGACTTTTTCAAGTTGGTATAGTAGTTTTTTGATGATAGAGTATTGATATGATACCTTTCTATGCTTACAGGACCCTATCTGTCTTCGAGAGCATCCCTTTAGGGGGTTGTTATTAACTGTCAAAGAGAGCATGTACAAGTTACAATAGGATGAGGTACAACTTTTGAGAGATGTGGGATTGTACTTGGTAGCAGTCCTACCATAGATGAGGTTCCATTGGTCCATTATTTCTGCCATGATAGAGAGATGGGATGAGGATACTTGTTTCTTCCATCTTCCATGAAGGGAGATCATGATCACGCTAGAGGATGTGTACATGATCCTACAACTTCCAGTCTAAGGTGAGCTTGTCAGACTGAGAGTACCACAGGGTCCACCTGGGGTGTTTTCAGATGGAGAGTATTGTTTGGGATGGGTACCACAGATGAGGACCTGGTTAGATCAGATCAACTTATCATCTATACTAGTAGGTCTGACACCTTTGGTATGGAAAGTAATGCTATGTATACTCTCATTGGTTGTGATACCCAACATGAAGGGTATAGTTTTCCTAGCACCATTTACCAATCTTGTGCATAGGATGGAGGGTGATAGAATTTTTTTCTCATGGGGGTGCAACATGTTAGCACATATTTACAATGAGTTGAGTCAGCTAGTGAGATTTCAATGGGAGAGTCTTACGGTATGCACCTTGTTATAGGTTTGGATGTTTGAGCATTACACATGTACATGACCATATGGTGTTCAAGTGATGATAGATGTGAGCACACTGAGATCCTTTGCATATCCGCTAGCAGATGTCTGGTAGTATGGGGATATCCTCTTTTGGAGAGTATGCCTTGACTGTGTACCAGGTATAGATGTGATATGGATACCTTACTATTAGATGATAGAGTGACTAGATACTCAACATCATTTGAGATATTCATAGTAGCACAAGATTCTAGAGGGTCCTACCAATCATGTTGTGATGCCATATTACTATGATGGGGTGATGAGATAGTTTGGTCTAATGTAGGGGGTCCCCCAGATAGTTCCTCAGTATGTACAACTGATGAGATACTATTAGAGACCCAATTCCATACAATGAATCTATAGTAGAAGATATTGTAGATATTGAGACAGATGAGACTAAGGATACAGAGGTATCCCCTGAGACATCCTATGCAGGCATTAGTAGATATTATATCAGATATTGGAGTTTACAGGGGACCCATCATATCTTCCTCAATGACTACCCCATAGGTGACCCAGGTCCTTCGGATAGGGCCCACCAGGGAGGTAACATACCAGTAGAAGAGGAGGAGGATCAGGGAGATGAGGAGGAACCTCCCTTCTAGGGAGATCCTATGGAGGAGGAGAGAGAAGAGGAGAGAGCAGAGGAGAGAGTAGAGGAGAGAGCAGAGGAGAGAGTAGAGGAGATGCCCCTAGGCAACAGTACAAGTACCAATGAACATGCATTCTATATTCCACCCTTGATATCACAATGACCTCCCCAAGTGCACAAAGTGACACCACCACCTAGACCTAGACACATTGAGAGAGGAGAGAGTAGCTGCTCCATGCCCCCACCATCTAGATCCTTTGGTGATACTCAGGAGGGAGATCCATGTTAGAATGTTTTGAATGAATATTTTTCTAGAAGAAGTCTTGAAAGAAAATTATTAAATTTTGCAGTGAGCGTAGCGTAGCGAAGGAATTTTGTATTCAAGGTTCTGAAGGATACATGCATATCCTACTGACTACTAGATAGTGAGAGAGAGTCCCTTATAGGAAAAAGGGATCCTGGAAGACATGCAGATATCTTCCTATGTGTACAATGAGAATTGAGACTATGTAAATAAAGAGAGGAGAAGTTAATGGCTGACCTACTAAGAGCCCAGGAGCATAACCATGATATGAGCATATTGAGGAACTGCACACATACTACGTTCTAAGATCCTCAGCCTCACACCACAAATCAGAGAGAGCTGAGAGCCACCAACCCTCAGAGAATAGAGACAAAGTTTGATAGAAATGGCACATGTGCCATATACATATCAAATTTAGAAGAAGTTTATTTATGAAAAAGACTTTTTTTGAACAATTATTTTTATGGTTGATTACTTGTATTTTCATCAATGCACAAAAAATTTAACACAAAGAAGAGAAAATGTGTATGAATGCATTCGAATTTATACAACTTATAGAATGACTATTCTATAAGGAACACACACATACATAAAGAAATAAAGATTTAGTTAAGGATAATAATTTTTGAGATGCATAATATTAATAGGTTCCTTAAGAGGGACACCATTCATAACAACAATTTTATAAGCACCTGAAGTAAAGTCCTCAATAACCATGAAAGGTCCAAGCCAATTTGGGCTAAACATCCCTTTCTCACCAGGTAGAGAATTCACATTCCTTTGATTCTCGTATAAGACTAAATCACCTACCAAGAATGACCATTCAATCACCTTGTGATTATACTATTTCTGGAGCGATTTATGATAGGCCTTAATATGTTCCAAAGCATTTATCTGTTGTTCACCTAACATTTCCAATTCTTGTAATCATTGTTCCCGAAAAGTATCTTTGTCAATAATCCCATGAAATGAAACATGCAAAGATGGTACTTCTAATTCCAAAGGAATAATAATGTCAGTGCCATAAACAAGATTATAAGGACAAGTACCTCTGGCCATATGAACGCTAGTCGTATAAGCTCATAAAGCATAAGTAAGTTGGGTATGCCAATCTTTCGTATGCTTGTTAACTATTTTCTTTAATATTTGTTCAATAAATTTATTCGATGCTTCAGCTTGACCATTAGATTGAGAGTAGTAGGGAGTAGAAAATATGTGTTGAATACGATATTTCTCCATGAATTTTGTGACTTCTTTATTCTTGAAAGAGGTACCATTATCTGAAACTATCATTGAAGGAATACCAAATCGTGCTATAATATAATTAAGGATAAAATCACAAATAACATCCACAGTAGTAGAATAGAGGGGAATGGCCTCTACCCACTTCATAAATTAATATGTAGCCATGAGGATGTACATATGTCCTTGAGAAGAAGCTGGTGAGATTTTTCCAATAAGGTCAAAACCCCAAATGCTAAAAGGCCATAGAGTGACTTGATTACGAAGCTTGCGAGTAGGAGCGTGAATTAAATTACCAAGTTGTTGACACTGAGGACACTTTTTAAAAAACATAAAGGAATCTTTCTCCATTATTTGCCAATAATATCCCACTCTAAGAAGTTTATTAACTAAATATTTCCCACCAAAGTACCCTCCACAAGAACTAGCATGAGCTTCTGCTAAGCTACAAGTACTTTGGTTATGTTAAGACATCTTAATAGAAAACCATTGTAAGATCATTTGTAAATCTTATCTCCCAAAATGATATAATAGACTGCAAGCTTTCTAAAATGCTTACATGTGTTCCTTGTTACTGATTCTGGAAAAGTATTATATTTCAAAAAATGAAATACATGTGAATACCATTCATCAAAATGCAAGTTAAAACAATCAACAGTAACCTTATCAGAGATTGTAGGGTTTTTAAGAGTATGTATAGTAAATTGAAAGTCTTTGTCATTATTCTCGAGATAAAGAAAAGAAGCTACGCTTGCCATGGCGTTTTCATATTGATTATATTTCCTAGGTAAAGTCTAAATTGTATAAGAAGAGAATTATGAAAGAATATCTAGAGCCAAATCTCGATATTGTGTCATTTTATCATTCTTATTCTGATAACCTCCTTTGATTTTTTCAACAATTAATTATGAATCCCCATAAATTTCCAAGTTTTTAATATGAAGGGATGAAGTTGCTCGTAAGCCAGCTATAAGACATTCATACTCTGTGATGTTGTTAGTACAAGGAAAAGTTAGCTTATATGACATAGGGAATGGTTTCTTTGTAGGAGGGACCAAGATAATGCCCACCCTAGAACCTGTCTTACATCTAGAACCATCAAAATATAATTCCCAAACATCTTCCTATTTAATTGCAAATATATTCTCATCTGAGAATTCTACTGAGGTAACACTCGTATTAGAATAAGGACAAGGAGCTTAAGATAAATAATCAGTTAAAGCTTGTCCTTTGATTGAATTTTGAAAGATAAAATTGAGGTCAAATTCTGTAAGCAACATCACGCACTTTGCCAGACGGCCAGAGAGATCAGTTTTTGAGAAAAGATGTTTTAGAGGATCAAATTTAACAATCAAATTGACCTCAACATTCAACAAGTAATGCCAAAGTTTTTGACAAGCATAAACTAAAGCCAAGAATTATGTTTCTAATTGAGTATATTGTGTTTCTTAGTCCAACAAGGTCTGACTAATATAGTATACCGGTCTTTCCTTTCGTTCACTGTCATGTTGAGCCAATAGTGCACTTACAATATTGGAAGTAGCAGAAGTATATAGATAAAAGGGTTTATTGAATTGAGCATGTTGTAAGATAGGAGGATTAGCAACATATTCCTTAAATTGCTCAAAGGATTTCTTACATTCCTGATTCCAAGGAAAAATGGTGTCTTTTCTGAGTATAGAAGTAAAAGGAACAGTCCTATCAGCTAGGCTAGAAACAAAGCGACGAATAGATTGTATTTTACCTTGTAAACTGTGTAATTGATAAATGTTATTAGGAGGATGCATGCTAACAATAGCATCAATCTTTTCAATATTGACCTCTATGCCTTGTTTAGAGATTATGAATCCTAATAATTTTCCAGAATCATCTCCAAAAGCACATTTCTTAGGATTCAATCTCATATTATAACTCCTAATTATTTCAAATATTTTCCTTAAAATAAACACATGATCCTCTCTTTGTATAGATTTTGCCAAGATATCATCCACATAATATTCCAAAATTTTATGAATGTAATCATGAAAAATCAAATTCATGGCATGTTGATAAGTTGCTCCTGCATTTATTAATACAAAAGGCATCATGACCCAATAGAATGTCCCGCAGGGTGTTATAAATGTGGTCTTAAGTTGGTCCTCAATAGGAATAAATATTTGATTATAACCTGAAAATCCATCCATGAAAGACAATAAAACATGACCCGCTCTTGAATCCACAATCATGTCAATATTAGGTAGTGGGAAGTCATCTTTTACGGATGCTTTATTTAAATCTTGAAAATCAGTGCACATTCTGATCTTATTTTCTCCTTTAGAAATAGCCACAATATTTGAAGTCCATTCAGAATAATCAATAGAGCGGATGAACCCAGCACCTAATAGTTTTTCAATTTTAGATTTTACTAGTAAAGAAATACCCAAATTCATCTTGCGGATCTTCTATTTTACAGGTTTAGAATCAAGTTTAAGAACAATATTGTGAGTAACAATCTTAGGATCTATACCCGACATATCCGAATATGTCCAAGAAAAAATATCTTTATATTCAAGCAAGAGGGAAACCGATTGATCATGTTCATCTTGACTCAAACATTTTCCAATTTTGATTATTTTTTCAGAATCATTCTCATCCACTTGAACTTCACTGGTCTCAGTTATTAATAAGTTGCTTTGTATGGGAGGATCTATTGGAAAAGGAGAAATATCATGTTCATCATGTTCTCCAAAATAGGCTTCATTATTTAGACAATAGAGTTTTCTTCTTTTATGATGAGACATAGGTAGATCTTGGTAAGCCCCTAAAAAATCAGTGAGCACTTCATCCTCAGGGAAGATATCCAAACTACATTTTTGATCCATGTCAAGGAGAAGTGGATTAACCAATTTCAAATTTCCACCATAGATGTGATTGACATTAAGAGGAAAAGATGATGGTTTCCTATAAGGATTGAAACCTAACCCATAAGTATAATCACAACCTTCATTTTCCAAGGGTACTTGTATACCTTTCTCATATTTACCACAACCTTTCCCATTAAATCCTGATTTCTTGAGTAAATGATAACAAGAACCATATCTATTGGCCATATTAGATTGAGTTAAAGGAGTGGCATATGTCACAATGTCATATCAATCTAGTTTTATTGTCTAAATCATTTCATTATGAGAAGCAGCAACAAATTTTCTTTTTAATTCCTCAGATAGTGGAGAAGGGATAAAAACTTGTTTTTGAAATTCACTTTGTTCTTTCATAAATTCTAAATCCAAGACTTTGTATTGCCCTATGAAAGAAGGATTGAAATCCAATTTTCCCCAATCATCTTCCATTAGAGAAGAAGATGGAGTTTCATCTTTTTTAACTTCAGGTAGTTGATCAAGTTTTTGACTGGGTTGTATAGGCTCAGGAATTGCATGCATATTATGTAAACAAGGTCTTCCTAATAAAATGTTATAATTGAGTGGTCTTGGCATAACATCGATAGGAGTGTAGAGGAGAATAGGACCAACTTTGATAGGTAGTGTAATAATACCCAAAGTTTTCTTTGCAATGTTATCAAATCCATGAATAGGAATATTATCTAGTTGGATGGTTGTAAGATTGGCTTTAATTTCCCTAAGCATATTCATGCCACAAAAATTAAGCCCAGATCCATTGTCAATTAATGTTCAGCGAATGATACTCTGATTAATAGAGACAACAGCCATAAGAACATCATATTGATTCTGCACCTCAAAAGAAGGTAAATCATCATCAAAAAAAATTATAGGAGGTATAGAAGGCATAGTATGCATGCACTCCAAAAATTAATTAATGTTCTCTTGGTCAAGAGGTGGAGCGGGAAGAGTGGATAAAGATTTTTGCAACGCCTCATTATATGTAAGATAAGTTTGAAGTAATTTCCATAAAGAGATCTTAGCAGGAGTAGCACGTAACTGCTCAACTAAATCATATTCCTTAAAGGAAGAAGGTAACCTAGGTGCTTGAGGAAGCACGGGTTGAGAAGGAGGTAAAGTAGCTGGGACAGTAGGTTAAGGATTATTTCAGGTGTGATAAGCATGCAAAATGGAATTTTTGTTATCAAAGAAATCCAAAGGATCTCTAGGTTTACCCTTAATAGTTATTCAAGGAAATCCTTTTTTCGTCATCAAAGGTTTAGGAAATACCATTCTAGGTGTCTCAATGTTGCAAATAGAGGGGTATGAAGGTAACCATGCATACACTCTATGGTAAAAGTCAATTGGAGAGTTTGTGGAGGAGGATGAAATGGGGATGTGAACCATGGAGATCTTATTCAAACCATTTTCACACTCACTTCTATGTACCTCATTAAGATCTCTATCCTTTTGTACAATAGAATCCTCATCAAAGTATTCTATACAAAAGTCATACATGTTGACCACAAAATAAAATGACAATCATCTAAATTCTTTTGTGTTTTTTAAAGAAATTTTATAATTTTATAATTTATTTTTGAAATGTAAGCATAAAAGAAATCTACTTCTATGTTCATGCAAGATCTAATATAAAATTTAAATCTAACACCAAGGAAAAAGAAAGAGTTGTCTATCGCAGGTTCACTAAAATGTATGATCTAAATTTGGATTGCATGTGAGGTCTTCTAGATAATAGGAATTGCATATGAAAAGAGACCCTAAGTCCAATTTTAGTCTTATACACTTAATTATTATGATAAGGAATTGAGAATAATTGTAAAGAACTATGGAGTAAAATACCTGCCTCATATCATAGCAGATCTGGAAAAAATCATTTTTTGTTGCTGATGTTGAGTTTCTAGAAAATAAAAATCATGACCCGTAACAGAAATGCAGAGATGAACAAAACCCAAAAATATTTTCCTGATCTGATGCAATCCTGTGAAAAAGGTCAACCTTGAACCATAAATGCCACTACTGACCCAATAATCTCAACCCTGACCTACGCTGCCCCAACAAAGAATTTATTTTCAGATCTTGGTAGTTTTCTGAAAAGGGTATCCGGGTCTGGTCTCAGATCTGCTTTCCTATACCTGTAACTCCCTAAAACAAAACTTGCAAATATCTGAAAAAGAGGGTTTTGGGTGGCTATATAGGGTTTTTCCTTAGTCAAACCCCCATTTTGGTGATCTCCACCTCCACAAATAGAAAAATATAGAAAGTATGTGTGTGTGTGTTTTCTCTTTGGAAAGAGTCTTTAAATATGTAATATCAAGATCTAATCTTCTAGATTAACCATCCTAACATAATATAGAAATGAGAAAGAAATGCATAGATTTGAATATGATAAAGAAAGCATACCAAGCCCCCATGGCTAAAGTACTCTGACCAAATCACAATCCATAATTTTCTACCCAATGATAATGTCCTTTGAATTCTTGAATGTTGAGAATGGTAGATCTAATAGAGAAGAGCACCTTCTTGCTTCAATGAAGATCTACAATAGCTTGTCCACAAAATGATTGAATGTATCAACATGTCCTCATAGATTTTCCTTTTATATCATCCTCTTGCTTATTTGTACCATCATTGAATCATATCATCTCCTGATTTTGTTTCATGATCAAATGAAGGAAAAAGAGAGTGTTTATATAGAGATCTCAATGCAAGTCTCCTAGGGCAATGCGAGGGACCCAAATTCAAATTTCACCTTGAATTATGGTCCAATCACAATCACCAACCTAGGAGGGAATGGATTAAATTAAATATAAGAGAAAACACTTCCACATCTGAACCTGGGGACCTAGTTTAAGTTTAGAACCCCGATAAGCTCCGAAATTGAAAATAGGGACCAACACCCTATAGAGGTCAAGGTTAACCTCACCCTTGACCTAGGTAAAGGTCAAATTTGTCCCTCACCTAGGTCAAGGTTGACCTTAACCCTAACCTAGGTCAAGGTGGACCTAAACTCTGACCTAGGTGAGGGTCAATTTTGACCCTGACCTGAGGTTTCAAGCAGGTCACCTAAAGGTGTATGTGAGATTCCTAGGTCAGTTGTGGACCTAGGAAGGTGAGGGAACATACTAGAATGCTGGGAAGAAGGCCTAAAGGCCTAGAGAGAGTATGATGCGGTATAGGAGGGCCCATACATAGGTCCTACCTAGAAAATAGAGCCATGGAGAGGGAAATCAAGGAGAATCCCTAAGATCCTAACCCTAATTATGTAATCATGTAGAATCAAACACAAATGCATCCTAAATACAAATCTAATATGTGAGTGCACTAAAATGAAGGTGCTAAACCTACCAAAATGAAAGTTCTTCTATTTTAAGATGATATAATTAGTGATATGTGGACCGAACTCTAGTGACTCGTTAGTGGAACTTCCATCTTCATCTCTCCATAAAAGGAGGCTCCTTGCTTGTAGCCTCTGAATTTCCACTAGGTCTAGGAGAATACTATTTTCTTCATCAATGAGTGGGGGAAGGAATTCCTCCTTTGCTTCAAGAACATCAACACTATTAGGAGTAGTGTTATAATGCTTTATCTATGCTGATGGAGCTGTGAACATGTGAATCACATCTATTTCAATGTCCTCTGTGGCAACATATAGCTCATCCCACTTATAGTCAGGGGAGTCTTTTATTTCATCATTAGACCTATTTAAGAATTCAGCAATAGTTACCTAGTGTACCCTATTAGCCACTTGTATATCAAAGTATTGTAAATCAAGGACATGTGAAACTGTGACTAACTTCCCCCAATTGGGATGTAAATCCTATTGTCAAGGTGTGTCTTCAGTAGCTATTGCAACCAATGGTACTGTTAGATTGTCTTCTGTTGTTTCTTCTACCTCTTGAATAGGATTTGGCGGTAACAGAGGGATATGAGTGTCTTGTGGTACCTCAAATCTTGGTGGATACCTTTCTCCTTGATATTTGGGGTTTTTTGTGCCAACATGTAATAATATTTCATAGGACTGCTATTCTATTTCTTCTGTTTCATCACTCCCTTTGTTAGAAACTAGACTATCACTCGAAGTACGGTTAATAGATTTATTATTGAAACCTAGTCCTATTTTATCTTTGGTATCCCAGAATTCCATGTGTACAGGTTTAATAAGTCCCTTTCCTTTGTCGCCTAAATGTCCTTTTCCTTTATATCCCATTTGTTTAAGAATTTCATATCCTTTAACATACTTCTCGGGGGATATTTCCACATGTTTTACCTCATCTTCCTTTGGTTCTCCCTTGTAAAGCCAGGCCAAGACTTCCTATTCTTCTCTGTTATCTAAATGAGAGGTAGATACTTTAACCATGTTAGTTTCTTTGTGAATTTATGGCATTTGAGATGCAGTAGGTGTGAATGAGGAGGAAGGTTTCCCATAGGACCTTGGTGATACTGGAAGTTCTGTTAATGACAGGGTCATGTCCAGCTTGTATTCTCCCATACCTATTTCTTCAAATTTTAAGGTCTTTCCAAATATTTTCATAACCATGTCTTTGGTATTCTTAGGAGCAACGTCATCCATAGCTTCCTTGTTATGGGGGACCATACTACCTGCCTTAATATTGTTGCAAGTATAATTGGCATCTACAGGAATTGTCACTTCCACCCCATTATGTGGGAACTTGATACATTGGTGGAAGGTACATGGTACAACTTGTATTTCATGGATCCAAGGTCTCCCTAATAGTATGTTGTAAGCCAGGGGTAGATCCAGAACTTGACATATGAGATTCCTTTCAACCGGCCCGACTCCGATGGGGAGAACAATAAGACCTTTAGAGAATATTTCTTCCTCATCATAAGCTTTGATATTGATTTTGCTTCTAGAATCAATGGTTTTTTCTGAGAGACCCAGTTTACTGATTAGATTAAGGGTACAAATATTCAACCCTACGCCTCCATCTATCAATACACATCTAACACGGGATTTATGAATGAGGACTTGAATATGAAGGGGTTGATTATGCGAATGTGTCAATGATTTATCATCTTCCTCAGAAAAGGAGAGGTAATGTGGTGCTGAGATGTGATTAACCATTGCTTGGAATTTTTCCACATCAAGGTCCTTGGGTACATTTGCGGCATGTAGGGCTTGTTCAAGGATTTCTCTATGCACTGAGGAGATTTTAAGAAACTCAAAAATGGAAATTTGAGTAGAGGTTTGTTGCAATTGATCCACCAAGTTACACTTTTTGTAGGAATAGTAACTATTTGTTTTTCTGTTGGTGGCTTGGGGATAGTGATAATGGGTACTTTGGAAGTTGTTGTTGGTTTTGATGAGGAATTGGGTCCTTTGATTGTGACTTGTGCTTGACTTCGGGTCACCGCATTTGTTTGGGAAGATGTTTTTTGAACACATTTGATAGTGAGCACATTAATTGATTCACTTTAAATGTCTAACATATTAATCACATTATCATTTTTAGAGTAGGCTTAGTTCACTTCATTTCATTTTCCTTTAGATGCTTCCCCTTTCTCATAATTAGGGAATGGCTTGTTAAATGTCGTATGATCTTTGTTAGTGGTGTGTCCTTCCACTTTGATCTTGCCTCCTTCAATAAGTTCTTGGATAACATGTTTGCGATTAAGATAGTTGTTAGTCTTGTGTCCTTTGTTCTTGTAAAAAAAATAATATGAATTGTCATCCCACCACCTTGGTTTGACTTCCAGTTCCCATGGTTTGGAATCTGGGATTGTGAGATCTTTGTTGTCTAATAGTGTCTTCAAAACACTTTCAAGAGGCTCTCCCAAAGGAGTGAATGTTTTTTGAGGCTTGGAAGTCCATGCCTAACCCTTTTTATTCTCATTGTTTGCTTTAGGTATGGAGTTTTTTACCTTGGCATATTTTCTTTCTTGCATGCTATTTGTTAGATAGAACACCTCGAGTTTAGGATTAACATTAGAGGCATCTACTACTCCATCATTAACAACATTTTTTTTTTGTTTCCACCATTTAGGTTTGTTGTTGGAGTTGGTAGTTTTGTTTTTACTTTGGAGAGTGATTTCTCCTTTCTTGATCATGACCTCTTCAATACGAATGGAATTCCTTATCATCCTATCAAAGCTTGGGGAATCTTGCATTTGCAATGTGTAGTTCAATTCAGGTATCAAGTTATTAACAAAGATTTCCATTTTCTTAGATTCGGGAATAGCTCTTGAATATCTTGCAAAGATTTTCCTCCACCTTTGTAGAAAGAGTGTAAATGATTCACTAGTTATTTGATTAGTGCTTCATAGATCCAGCATAGTTACATCATGTTGTATGTTATAGGAGTAATGTTGGATAAGTTGTAGAAATAACTCCTCAAACATTTTTACCTTAGGTGTGAGCTTTGAGAACCATTTCATGGCATTCCCATGTAGGCTTTTTGGGAAGAGCCTCATGAGGTAAGTAGGTTCATGCATGTACTCTATGCTTAGAGCACAAAATTCTCTCACATCATCATGTGGATCAGTTTCTCCTGTATATTTTTCATATTTTGGCCTTGGCATGTTGGGAGGAAACATAACCATATTAATACTCTTATCGAAAGGAAATGGACAAATGGAGTCCAAAGAGCATTTCATCTTAGGTTTAGCCTTCTCGTGTTTGAGAGTCGCAATCTCAATTTGCATCAAGGTTAGTTGTTTGGTGAGAATAGATATAGGAGTCGATGCTAAATGGAGAAATTAATAATCCTTAGGTAATTTTACGCCAGTGGATGCTAAATGGAGAAAGTATTTCTCTTTATCTTCACCAATTATCTTTTCCAATGTCTTTTGGAATTTCTTACTTTGTCTGAGTTTATTGTATTCTTCTTCAGTGATGTCTTCCTCACTGTCTGAATCAAACAAAGGATGGTCAAAGTGTGTTTCTTCTTCACCATCACTATCTTTGTGTTTTTTATTTTTATCATTGTCATATTGCTCAAAAGCCCCACTCCATTCATGAGTGAGTTTTCCCATTTCTAGAGAGTCTAAATTATATAGGGAACTGTGAGATGTTTCTCCTTGTTGAAAGTGTTGTGATTTTGGAGGTAATTCTGATTCTTTATAAATGTACTTGTTGTTTCTTGTGCTAACCATGAAGTTCTGATTAAGTAAAAATAGGTTTTACAAGGACCCAAAACCTTTAAATAGAGTTATACAAATATTTAGAGAAAGTATAGTAATAACTATGTTGAGGCACCAAAAAAAGATAGCCAAAAAAAAAAGCCATCAGACAGACTAGCTAGCAACAGTCCCAAAGAGAAACAAAATAAATAGGGATAACACAAAAAACGGGAGCGCCCAGGAAAAGAAAACTACATGCCATCAACCATTTCCTAGGCATAAATCACCATAACCTCCATCTGACTGATAGTATTTTTGAGGTCACCTTTGTCCTTCTCTTTTTCCTCCCATGGGCTCATCTTTTTGGTGCTAGCCCTAGTGTAGGTTCCCAGGCCAGCGAGATCCTTGATAGCATGGCTATCTTTATCGGTAGTATCCTGCTCCAGCTTCTCCACTAAGCTCTTGGTCTACCCTATATAATCTTTGAGAATCTTCAGAGATTGGTCCCCAATCTTACGAACCATGTCCTCTAGCTTGTCCACCTTGGCCTTCAGGTTCTTAATCTACCTCACACTATCCTTGAGCTTCTTTTCCATATTGTTGACTCTATCTACCAAATCAACTCGTGCTTCTGAATTTCTGACAATGTCTTTCATTTCCCCCAGACACTCAGCAATAGATTTATCCCCAATACCACCACATTTTAAAATATTAATTTCCCCCCTCATACCCTCAATTTGATTCTTCAGGTCAAAATTATCACCTAACATTTTGCTAATTAAACCAGCAAAATCTGTAATGCACGATTTACTATGATCTAAATCCTTAGGTTCAAAAGTATTACTTGTGTCGTCATTGTGATGGGTTTCCTCCTTCCCAATGTTCTTATTTTCAAGGCCCTTCCCAGAATCCTCCTTCACCATATCTTCCTCCTTCTGCTCTTTATTCTTTGTGCTCTCAGTAGGGTTAGTATCATCATTTCCCTCATCCTTCTCTTTGTCTTCCTCCTCATCAGAGGAAAGCATGGTTTTTTGCTTGCTGGGATTTTTACCTTTGTAGAATTTTATATCTCCCCTCTTTCTTTTCTTAACCCCAGTTTTGGGTTTAGTCCCCTTATCTTCATCCTCAGTCTCCTTTTTAGTCTCTGTTTCCTCCGCTGGAGTCATCTTCTTATCCTTAGGGTTAATTTTTCCCTTTTTCTTTTTTCTATCACTATCCTTAGAGCCCTCATCCTCCGTATCCTTCTCAGTATCAGAGATTTTGATGTGGGTTTTTTTTAGGATTTTCGAGGAAGAAGACCCATTTTTTATTCCCTTCTTAGGGGTTTTATACCCTTTTTTCTCCTCTTCCTCATTCTTTGTGTCTTCTTCATACATACTTTCCTCCTCATCTCCTTCTGTGTCTTCCTCATCTTTTTGTGTCCTTTTAACCAGAGGTCTCTCCACCTTGTTGGACTTAAGAACTTCATAAACTAACACCATAAGCCCCTCGTGTGAGGCGTGATCCTCCTTAGGTTTCCTCTGCATGATATTAATGGTGAAATCAAGTGAGCTGAGTAGGTAGAAAGGAAAACTAACCTTCATATTGTGTCTAAAGTGGTGGCCATAGGCCCTAGTGAACCTACCATCCAGAGTGATGTAGCTGATGAGCACGAACATAACATATCGCTAGGGTCCAAAAATATGCATAGGGTCGTGATAAGAGGTTCCCACCTTCACCAGCTGATGCCTTTACTTATCTTCCTCAGGAAACTTCTCCCATGCCTTGTCCAAGATAAGCCTACCTCTATAAAATTTAAGCCCTTCCATCCCCATATTAGTCACCTCCGTAATAACTTCCTTGGTGACTTCCATATACTAGTTGTCGACCATGACCTTCCCATTTTTCTAGGTCTTCAAGAAGATTCTTGTGATAGTAGATTTGTGCCCATGAAGCCTCTCTAGGAAAACTGGCAAACCACCCTCCACCAAAATTTTCCACACATCTTCCATTTCATGCCATTCATCACAATTTTTAGATTCCACTCACTTCTTGTTACCTCTCATATCTTCTCTCTGGTTCAGATTATTTTGTCTATAGATGACCTTACAAATACTATTTGAAATATCCCACCTCTCTTTAATAAAAAATAAGTGCACCCAGAAAATGTGCCGCTTCGAGCTAATAATTTCCATTAAGTACATTCTCCTTAGTTGGTAATGATGACAAGTAACTTTCTCCATAAACCAATAATTAAAACTTACCATTTATGATCACTTTTTTTATTACTTCACAAACAGTCATTATTCATCAACAACTACACTTGAGCTGGCATGTCAACATCACCTCCCCATTTGGTCACCACCTCCATTTTACATGCCATGTTGGTAGCCCAATCAGCCACCCCATTGGTTTCTCAGTAGTTATGTGTCACTGTACAATTATCAAAATAATGAATTAAGGCTTTAGCCTTTTGCATAATAGTGTAAATTGACCATGAAGAAGGGGTAGGAAAATTCAAGAATTTAAGAATATTGAGAGAGTCACCTTCAATCCAAACTTTCCTACATCTTTTTTCCTTAGCCATGATGAGACCATGAAGGGAAGCAGTGGCCTCAACAAGGTGGTTGGTTTGAAAACCTATAAGGACAACTTTGATACCCTTACAAACCCCGTTCTCAGCCCTAATAACAATCCCACATCCCACCACCCTCGGTAGGCCTTTCAAGGCCCCATAAAAGTTGACTTTCATCCACCCCGAGGTGGGAAATCCCACCTACCATCAGCTATTGTAATTTTGTTATCCTTCTTCCCAAAATTCCCTTTTATCTTCCATTTTTGAAGAAAGGCAATATCCTCCTCCAAGGTTGGTTCTATAATTCTATCCTTTAATACTACATTTTCTTTAATAGCTCTCTTTATCTTGTAAAAAACCTCTTTGGCAATTGCCTCTTTATTCCTAAAAATGCTTTCATTCCTTTCTCTCCAGATCCCCCAACAAATATAGGGAAGAGAAAATTTCCATACATGACTAACAGTATCATTTTTTGAATTATGTATCCAGGAATTAAAAAGACCCTTCAAATGTTTAGGGAAAACCCATTCTATATTAAAAAGAATAAGAAATTTGTCTGATATCACCCTAACAAAAGGACAATAAATGATGATATGATCAACACTCTCTTCATTCTACTTGCAAAGGTAACATCTATTCACAATAATCATCCCTCTTCTCATAAGGTTGTCAATAGTGAGGAGTTTATTTTGTAAAAGGATCCAGAAAAATACATTGATCTTAGGAGTAAGATCCTTTATCTAGGCCTTAGCCAAAAAAGGCTCAATCAGATCTTCAAACTCCTTATTATACACAAAAGAAGTAGAAAAAATACCACTCAAAGTATACTTCTAGCTAATCCTATCCTTCTCCTCAATCAAGGTGGTAGTTTCTAGAATTTGGTTAAGCTTTCCCATCGAAATGTCAATAATAGTCAGATCTTTCCAGTGATCTCCTTCCCAATAATCGTCCACTTTCCTTCCAAATCTAACCTTGTAGAGGTTTTCAAAGTTCTTCCATCTAGGACAGTCCTTAAGGGGAGCTTTTAAAATCCACTCATCTTCCCAGAAGAGAACATTCCTGCCATTTCCAACTTTCCATCTTGTTCCTTTTCTAATGATATCCCTATTTTTCATGGCATTCCTCCATATAAAATATCCTCCAAAAATCCTCTCTTAATCAAGAAAAGAAATAAAGTTAGGGTGGTCCTTATTGTACTTGTTCTAAATTAGAGTCCTATCTCTCCTAGAATTGTAATATCTCTAGAATAATCTAGCCAAGAGATGATTGTTGAGATTTTTGATTCTTCAGAGGCCAAGTCCCCCTTTAATAATAGGCCTACAAACTTTTTCCCAAGCTAAGGGAGAAATCCTCTTCTTTTTCTCCGTACTTGTCCGTAAGAAAGTTTTTTGAATTTTTTCAATAGCATCCCCAAACTTTTTGGGAATTTTGAAGATGCTTAAAGTATATAGTGAAAGACCTTGAAGGGTGACTCTGAGAATGTGAATCTTTCCCACTTGGCTCAACATAAGTCCTTTCCATCCAGCAAGTTTACTGTGATATCTATCAACAAGAGAGCTCTAGAAAGTGTTAGGGGGTTCCAAACAGAGAGGCAACCAAAGGTAAGTGCCAGGGAGGGTCCCCAAATCATACCCCAGAATCCTCATGATTCTAATCTTCCTCTTCTCAGGAACATTAAAGAGGAACACAAAGCTTTTTTCCCAATTAATAGTTTGACCAGAAGCATTCCCATATTTAGTCAAACCTTTCTTAATATAAGTAGCATTTTTAACCAAGGCCACTCCCATAATAATAGCATCATCAACAAACTATTGGTGAGAGAACACTTGGTTAGCAAAAGAAGGACATAATCCCTTAATTTCTCCATCCCTCACACGGTTTTCCATGAACCTACCCAAGAATTCAGCCATAATAATGAAAAAGGATAGGAGAAAGAGGATCCCCTTGCCTCAACCCTTGAGTAGATTTGAAGAAAGGGGTGGGAGACTCATTGACCAAAATAGAAAAGGTAGCTGAAGACACAAGCTAAAAGATAAGATTAGTACTCTTCTTGTTATAACCAAAAGAAATCAAGACTTTCAGAAGAAAATCCCAATCCACCCTATCATAGGCTTTAGAAAGATCTAGAATAAGGATGAGGCCTTCCTTTCTAGACATCACTAGAAAATTCACATTCTCATGGACAAAAATTATAGAATCCAATATTTGTCTTCCTGGCACAAAACCATTTTGTTGCCAAGAAATTAGAGAGGGGAGAATAGATAAAATCCTAGAGGTAAGGACTTTAGAGATGATCTTGTAGGAAAAATTGCATAAGTTTATAGGCTGAAACTGATCCATTTTATCACCTCCCTATTTTTTAGTGATTAAGCTAACAAAAGTTCCATTTAACTCCTTCAACAAATTTCTAGACCCAAGACATTTGTTGACAACATTCATCACATCTTTTTAAAATATGTGCCAATACATCTGAAAGAAGAACATAGGGTATCCATCTGGTCCTGACACTTTATCTCCTTCAAAGGAGAAGACAACCTTTTTTTATTTTAGAGTTAGAGGGGATAGCATTAAGAACCGAATTCTGATTCTCATTCAGAATATGGGGAATGCATCCCATCAAATCTCTTTGATCCTCCCTATTCATATCTCTGTGTTTTGTTATAATATTTTGAAAATAATTTTTATCTTCCATCCTAATAACCTCTTCATCCTCTGAAATAGTACCATTGATGTTCAAATGAGAGATTATATTATCCTGTCTGTGCTTAAGAGTAGTCATAAAGAAATACTTGGTATTTATGTCCCCTTCATTAAGGAAAACCTTTCTAGACCTTTGTCTCTAGAAGGTTTCCTCCTTAGCAATAATATCATGGAGCTTAACCAAATTTTAATTCTCTTGTTCTCTAGTAACCCTCAAATACCCTTCCTTATGAATGCAGTCCTAAATGTCCTTCAAATCCATGTTGATATTGGCCTTTGAAGAAAAAATGTTACCAAAAGTGTCTTTATTCCAGTCTTGAATGTTATCCTTAACATGTTTAAGTTTTTTAGCTAGGATAAACATGGTTGTACCATAGATTTTAATACTCCACCAATCTTGAATCTTATGCTTAAGTTGAGGGTGCATTGTCCACATTTTCTCAAATCTAAAAGGAAAATTCTTTTTCTTGGAAATAAAGTCCGCTAGGAAAGTGATAGGGTTATGATCCGATCCAACCCTCAAATGGGCAGATAAAGAGCAGTAGTAATGAGAAAACCAGTCATTAGTGATCAAGGCTCTATCAAGTTGAACATGGATAAGATCCTACCCACTTCTTCTATTAGTCCAGGTATATTTAATGCCTTTCAACTCAATATCATGGAGAGAATGGTTGTCAATAAAATCTATCAGATCAATTCTAGTATCCAGATTAGTTAGGCTTCCTCCTTGTTTTTCATCTTCTTTTAAGGGAGTATTGAAATCTCCCATAAAAAGCCACTCCTCATCAATAAAAATATTTCTCAGGGAGGATAGCTTATTTCAAAAAACCTCTTTACCCTTTTTGGAATTAGGGGCATAAAAATTGGTTAAAACCCAAGAAGTATTATCTTTTAGATGCTTAAATCTTATACACGCAACATTATTCCCCTGATAAATAATATCCCCTTTAATAACATCACAATTCAAGACAGTAGCTATACCCCCAAAAGCACCCTCTGAGTCACCTCCACAAATATTATCATTTTTAAAGAATCTAATCTTTTCCACTTTCTTTTTCAACATTTTGGTTTCTTGGATTAAGAAAATATCAGGTCTATTATCTCTTATCATATTCTTAACAATATCTGGATTAGTTAGGCTTCCTCTTTGTTTTTCAGCTTCTTTTAAGGGAGTATTGAAATCTCCCATAACTAGCCACTCCTCATCAATAAAACTATTTCTCAGGGAGGATAGCTTATTCCAAAAAACCTCTCTACCCTTTTTGGAATTAGGGGCATAAATATTAGTTAAAACCCAAGAAGTATTATCTTTTAGATGCTTAAATCTTATACACGCAACATTATTCCCCTGATAAATAATATCCCATTTAATAACATCACAATTCTATACTATCTAGATTAGTTAGGCTTCCTCTTTGTTTTTCATCTTCTTTTAAGGGAGTATTGAAATCTCCCATAACAAGCCACTCCTCATCAATAAAACTGTTTCTCAGGGAGGATAGCTTATTCCAAAAAACCTCTCTACCCTTTTTAGAATTAGGGGCATAAATATTAGTTAAAACCAAAGAAGTATTATCTTTTAGATGCTTAAATCTTATACACGCAAAATTATTCCCCTGCTAAATAATATCCCCTTTAATAACATCACAATTCTAGATAGTAGAAATACCCGAAGTTCTATCTCAACTTTATCAAAGTTTCCTGATAGTGTCAGGTAGTGTCTCAAATTTTTTAAGTGAGTGTTTCTAGGTAGGAGTTTTGTTTTGAGTTTTGGTGGAAGTAAATGATTCCAGCGTCAAAGGGTTAGAATGCCCTAATAGTGAGTTAGGAATCAAGTTTTTTTGAAAAGTGGATAGATCATATGTATTGAAATTGATAGTACATGCAAGGTAGACGCTTGAAAAAATGTTTTGAAATAGCAACATGGAGACTAGAAAAAGCAACAGGGATAGACTAATGAGCCAAAAGCGTATCCAAATAAACTAACTTTCTCTGAGAGACAACTATGTAAATGCCCACTATCCTAGACGTGACACTTTGTATGCAAGTTTTTGCAGAACCAGATGCGAGCCTAAGTATACGGGATGTGATCTTTCCCCCTAAAAATGATGCAATATTTACCAGATGCGATCTAGCATACGACATGTGAGTTTTCACACCAGATGTGATCCAGGATTGACCAAAAATGACTGTAATTTTTTGGAAATTTGGTGTCTGATTTGTCATGAAGTTCATGCAAATTTGTCTGATAATAGGTTGTTTTTGAGTCTTTCCAGTGAGTGAAAAATATAGCATATAGCCAAAGGATTGAATTTTTTTCTTGTTTGAATGAATTATCTTGTTAATGATTTTTCAGACACATCAAGCAGATTTGCATTGTTAGGGGTGAATAGACACATTCTTACATCCTATTTTCTAAGTAGAGGATAAAAATCCTTGCTTGTTGACTTAGGTACACACTCAAATGTGAATCAGAATATGGCAATCACCAAGCACACAATGGCTCTAGTCATGATGCCATATTAGCCAAATCCAAATGAAAGTGAGGGCACGATATGACGAGTGTCTTGGGAAAATTACTTTTTTCCTTGCACAAGGATTATCACCCTTTTGGAGATGAATCGGTTAGTTAGACTACATATTTCATTGTTTATGATGGGGCGATCCATTCGAAACCATCTCCCATAGAATTACATAAGGACAAATTGAGGCATATAGCCATATGATTACTTGAATATGTCTAGTCTCGCAAGCAAGATTCAAGCAGCTCCGCTCTACATATACCCAAGCATGTTCAAGGAATGATGTCAAAATTTTGAGAACAAAACTGATTCCATCTTTTGAGGATTTGGCGTACAAGGAAGCAATTATTTATAGTGAGTTGGAAGGGTTGGCGTAAAACCTATCCTCACTTGGGTCATTCCCGAGAGATTTTTTCCTCAACCGACAGGCCCTCTACTGTCAAATAAGCATACAAAGGATTAGCGAGCGTAGGATTTCTAGATTTTAGAGTCTTCAGAAGAAGAAGAGCATACTCTCCTAGTCCATGTCATTTTCTCCCAAAACACTTCAATCAAATGTTTATTCCCTCAAGCTAATTGAGCTCGATTTAGATATTCCTAATTTATGAAAACATAGTACGTGAAAGCAAAGTTTGATTGTTTAGTTTCCCCAAAATTAGGTGATTTGCTTGTTAAATTACTATTTTCCAAAATTTAGACAATGAATTTGTTCAATTATCCCACAAAATTTTAATATTTTGTGTTGTTCAATTACTTTCCCAAAATGAAGTTAAACAGTGAGTTTGTTTGCCTTGTTCAGTTACTCTAAATTCCTTTCAAATCATAAATTGACTTGTGAGTTTCTAATTTTCCTTAAAAGGCAAAGAGAATATTCCTCTAGTCAATTTAGTACGAGATTGGAAAATGTATTTAGTTTTGAAAGCATAACAAAAATAGAAGTCAAGATGCGGGATTGACAACCTGTAAAACCACAAGTTAGTATTCTTTTTCCAACTTTTTTGAACAAGAGAGTCTCCGACAGAAATCTCCAAACACAAGTTAGGCTGTAAAAAGACCAAAGAAAATAAACACACAAATGTTAAGGCTTAGATTTTTCAATTTTCAACAACAGAAACCAGATGCGACCCTAAATTTACCAGATGCAATTTGGTATCCCAGATGCGATGAAATGCATACCAGATGTGAGCCTTTACCATAAATGACTCAGGATATCTGGGATGTGAGCCTAGATTCTGTGATGCGAGAGTGTATCCTGGATGTGAGCCTTTGTCATGAAAAATGAGCTTATACTTGAAAATTGTGAAGACAAATTAGTAAAAAATGGATGCATGAGGAAAAGTGAGAAATCAAGCCCCATGGTAGGCGCCAGAAATGTGTGTCTAAATTAGTGCACATGTTATCTGCAACATGACACTTTAATAGATCATTATATTATTGAAAAATTATAAAAAAGTAAGGGTTTGAAGCTAAACACTAAAATCTATCTATTTCTTCCTATCTAGGAGGAGTTTGAAAAATTCCATAATCATGCCCTTAGATTACGCACAAACCAGTGACATATACAACCTAAGAATGGAAGATTTGAATGAAAAGCTAATGTTAATGATTAAAAAACATGCATATTATCTCTAAAAAGTAAGATAATAACAATGCATAATTAAATCTAAGATGCAATATGGATTCACAAGTAATCTAAACAGCATAACAGTGCTTTCAACTCTGAAAATTAAGGGCCATTTGAGCTCAAAAACTCATTCTATTTATAGAAGAAATGAGGAGAGAGAGGGTGGACAAGGGTCATTAATGGAGGTGTAAAAACCATTAATGAGGTGTAAGTGGCATTAATTCCAAAGGCATTAATGAGGCATGGTTGAAGGCATATGCATTTAATGCAAGCATTTAAGAGGCATGGTGAGGGTTTAAGAAGCATGGGTGAGGGTTTAGAGTCAAGCTTGAGAAAGTTGACTTTATGAAGTGGGTTGAATTCCTAATCATAGGATTAGGAATGTGACATCATTAGGAAGTGGGTTAGGATGAAATTAAGATTAGAATTAGGCTTAGCATGGGGGAATAGGTTGGGATGAATTTGAACCTAGGATTAAGGTAGTTGAGATAGGTTAGGTTAGGGTTAAGAGGAATATTAATGAAATGAATTTTAATTAATATATTCATCCAAAAATAGGGAAATTAATTATTTAAGCTTTTGATTCCTTTAGATAATTAATTAGGACTATAACCAATTAATTAGATTAATTTAGGCTAGAAGATAGGCTTTTGCAAGTGATTTAGATATAATTAGGATTTCATTTAATTCCTTTTAAATTAATTACCTTAGCCAGGTATTGATTTTAATTGATTTGATTGGTTTGATTGGCTAAGGTGATTAATAAAATTAAGTGAATAAATCACTTAGGAGATTAAATCTGATTTGAATGAATTATGCCAGTTGATTGAAGAGTTGTCTTGACATAATTGGGGGTATGATCATACTTAGGGAAAATAGGGTCTATGGTCAGAGTAGACCAAATCTAGGTGGTTACAAGGACCATAAGGCTATTTGATTATCTCAGTAGAGTTAAAGGTAATGCAAATCTCAAGTTCAATTTTATATTAAAGTTCAGTTTGGTAAACCAGGTTCAAAACATGATTGGCTTCATTTTCTTTATTATCATATTCAACAAGCTGATTGGAAGAGGAAGACAAAGGTTGGGTAGACTCAATTGTATTGGTTGAATGAGAAGGTGAAGGTTTGGTATAGATTTGGAGGTTTTGGTTGGGAGGTGTTACTAATTTTTTTCCTTGATCATTAACACCCTCAACAGATATGGCATTGTAATCAATGAGGTCTTGGATAACATATTTCAAATGGAAACACTTTTCAATATCATGGCTAGGTTGACAATGGTATTGACATAAATATTTGTGATCAAAGTGTTTGGGAAAAGGTTTGGATGTGTTAATTGGTTTGATAGGAGGAAGTGTTCACGCATTAGCATTAATTAACATCAACATCACATTTTGCAAATATTTAGAAAGAAGAGTAAAATTATGAGTAGGTCTAAAGATAGACAAAATAGGTTTCACACCTTTGGATGCTACTACCACTTGTTCATCGACATTGTTGGATTAATTTTTGATCTTAATTAAGTTCTTTGGCTTGTAAAATTTGTTGAAAATTTTGGATGCGACATCACTCTTATCAATAGGAAAAAGAGCCATTGGAGTGGTTCTCTCAAACTGACTCACTTGAAGTTGATAATTATGAAGCACTGCACACAATTGTGTGAAAGAATAAAATTGAGAAATAAGAATCTTGTCTCTAATTTAGTTTTGTAAATTAGCAATGAAAATGTGTTAAAGATCAACATCAGGCATGGGATAAGAAACCTAAGCATGAAAATGCTTAAATCTACCAATGAAATCAGTCACTTTTTCTTTAATGCCTTGTTTACAATTCATTAAATTAGTCAACAACATTTTAGGACCAATATTATTTTGAAATTGTTCAATGAAATTGTTAGAAATCTTTTGGAAGGAATCAATAGCATAAGGAGGAAAAGAACAATACCATTGAAATGCTTTGTCTCAAAAGGTTCTATTAAACAACTTTTCCATGAACCTATGGTCATGAGAGAAGTCACTACACAAGGTTTGATTTTTTTTAACATGATTCAAAGGATCACCATTACCATTATAAGTCTCAATGTGAGAAATCTCCATGTATTGTGGGTTAAAAACTTAGATAATATCCAAAGACAAAGGACTATAAATTTCACAGGTAGGAATGTTGAACTTGGATTGAGTCATTTAAGAAATTTTTTGTTTCAAATAAGACACAGTTTGATCGAAGCTATTAATGGTAGGATCATTAGAAATAGTGGTAGGAGGATTTATGTTTGAAATATTAGGAGCATTATGAGAGATAGAGGGAAAAGTTGAATAGGAGTGGGGTACACTATGGTAAGTAGGCATGGATGAAGGAAATGAAACACATGGCACACTTGAAGGGATGGAAGGAGAAATAGTATTAGTGATAGGAACATGTGTAGGATTGATATTTTGAGTAGAAGTTGTTATGATAGGGTGATCATAAGTCAAAATGCTAGGGATAGAGATAGAGATAGGCATAGAGGTCTCAACACTAGTAGTAGGTGGAAGAGGACCTAAATCTTGAGGACAATCCCTAATAGGATTAACATTTTTCAATGAGATGAGAGATAATAAAAAAATATTTTAACACCATTTTCATCATTATCAATGAGCTTCCTCAAATATTCTAAAACATAAATAACTTTAGTATTAGGGTTTTCTTGTCCTAACCATTGTTTAAAAATTTCAAAATTATTGGAAAGTTATTGGACTTTCATAGAAGGGACTCTTAAAGCCTCATATTCATAATGAGAAGTTTGAGAATATTTTTTCTCCATAATAGGATTTAGTTCACTAGTTTGCATGTTGGTCTCATCAAGATTCCTAGGAAAGAAAGAAGGCTCGGGATCAAAGGAACCCAAAAGTATACGACTTATTCTAACAAGAATGCTATAAGTAAGACTCAAGGTGATAAATATCATGCACAAGGGATTGAAAGGAAATTTATAGATCTAAGGAAATCATAAGATTTGAAATAGATATGCAATCCAAGAAAAAAAAAATCTTTCATGAAGAGCACATTTAACTATCAAATGCAAACATGTAATGTAAAGCCTACACAAGTATTTTTTATTATGAAAGTGAAAAGAATGTGATGTAGATAAAGCTATGAAGATATGCATACAATATAAAGGATATAATAAAAATACTACCTAAATATACAAATGCATAGATTGTAACAATAAGATGTAAATGCATACAAAGTAGATCTAGATATCTGAATGCACCAAATCACAAGGTATAATGCATGAAATCTAACACCTTAATCAAAAGAGGAAATGTTATAAGTTGAGTTGACCAAAATGTATAATGGAAAATGATGTGAAATATCATAGAAGATACTAAATACCAAATTATGTATACATTAGGAATACAAACCCAACCTTCAAGCAAAATCTGATTAGCACAACCAAAGGAAGAAGGGTGCTAATGCAAGATTTAGAAAAAATAGGGATTTGGTATTCCTTTGAAGGGGAAGATGATATTTAAATGATAAATGATAAACTAGATGATAAAGAAAGTAAAATTAGATCTGGTCTATGAAAGTAAATGCAAGGAAAAAGGAAGAAATGTGTACCTCAAAACAAGAAGAGGAGGTTTAAAATTTGGATCTAAATTTGAATGCCTTCATAATGTCATAAATAAAGTCAATGGAAAAGGAAGAGGAGAAGAATGGATGTATGGATATTTTTTCTTTATTGTGAATTCCTCTACTTGGCCATCATGGGAGAGAAATTTGCATCAATGAGAGAATATTGTCTTTTCTTGAATGGATCTTGAAGAAAATGAGACTTGGAGATCTTGAATTGGATGCTTGTCATCAAATATTGAATACAAATCCTTAATTTCTTAAATGATAGCACAATGGATAAAAAGAATGTATGCCCAATAATGGATTGATTGAAATAATAATAGATTCCAAAATAAGGGGAGAGCATGTCCTTTTGTATTCATTTAAAGATTCAAATTTGATCAAGGCCAACCATAGACCTGGACCTCAGAAGAAATCCCCAACATCGGGCCTTGGGCCAAATTTGGGCTCAAAAACCCATGAACAAGTCATCCAATTGACTTTTTCTAGTTAAAATCACCTCAAATTTTGGTAAGATGTTTGTTGATGTGATAAGATGTGGAGGGAGAAAATGCAGGTTGCCGGGATCAATTATAATGGACCTTTGGACCTCAAAATCACCAAAATGGGGTATTATAGGTCCTAGAGCCTCCAATTATGCATACTAACTTTTTAGGATGATACAAGTTGATCTTGGAATATCTTGTTAGAAATAGGTTGATATATGTAAAGGTTAAATGATTAAGGAGATGAGTATGCATGGGCATATACTTGTGCAAGTATGTTATTATGAAATGAGGATGTATGAAAGAGGATATATCTCCCTATATTAATAAGTTTGTGTGAAGTGTGATGTTGAGCTATGTTGAATTTATTGTGTTAGATACCAGAAGTAGTGAGAAAAACATATCTACATATCATTTGATTGATTTATAGAAGTGCATCAAATGATGGATCTTTTCTCATTTATTCTTCTTCATATGGGTAGTGAGCCCTCCTGGAGTGATCCTTTCTTTGTAAAAATCACCTTAAATAGTGTCACTCTATTAGGTGTTTATATATATTTGAAAATTAATCTTATCCATGGTTTTTCCCTTAACAATGTTTTTCACATGAATTTAGTGTTTCCTTGTGTGGTGGTTTTTGTTTTTACATGTTATTTCATGTTTACATCTTTCTATGGTAAAATATCAAAGATATTTTGTGGATCTGATTTAAGGAAAATTTTATAAGTTTTATTGAATATTAATTCACCCCCCCCCCCATTGTTCTCCTATGCATGTAATAACTTATAGCGGGGTGGGTAGTGAGTTGATAATGTTAGGGGGGAAATGTCCTTATTGAAAATTTAGATAAAGACCCCTTACCCTTTGTCTTTGATGTCAAATTAAGAGGGAGAGAATATATATTCTAAATAGTGTTTCCATCAATGACAAAATAGGAGAATATTGTAGATATGGAGCAGTGTGTCTTGATTGACATCAAGTATGTGGTGACGTGTGAGATTATTATAGATATGAAGAAGGGTGTTTTTGTGGACACAATGAAAAGTGTTGGCATTAGTGTCAACTGTTGGCATGAAAGATTTGCAATTGTATAAAAAATGTGTTATAATTAATATCAACCTATGTTTGTATGCATGAATGTTCATATGGTTGGATGTAAAAATGTGTTGATCATACTTGTTGATCTAATTTTCATGGTTGGATATTAAATATGCTTTGATTAATATATATTTTTTAGACATATGAAGTAATGTTGGAGATCAAAATGTGATCACTTGACAAGTTACAAAGAAACTATTTAAAGCAACAAAATATTGTGTTTCAAGGTAGAGACACTGTGTTCTGGTCCACATTCTATTGTATAGTAATATTTCTTATTATGGTTTAGAATTTAAGCTCAAAAAGTTAAAAATATGGTATATCCAAGGGTTCCAACCACAATTCCTCTTGCATAGAAATTTAGAGATAATTGTGTATCAATCGTCACTAAAACAATAAAGAGGATCTTAGAGGAGAAATCGTAATACTCTATTTGTAAGAGACACTACACTTAATGGTTTATATTTTTTCATTTATGGAAAAAATATGCATTCCACATGGTTTCTATACTTATTTTGATCATACCAAAGGATTGAAGGTAGATTTGGCTAAGTATAATAGAAACAGGGCAGTTAATAGTTTATAGGAAATGGTTCGGTACAACTACCTAGTATAGAATTTTGAGGTGTAAACCTAGGGGAAGAAAAATGTAGGTATAATATACCATATAACAGATTTGTAGCACTTGATGTTATCATTTGATTAAGTTATGAAGTTTTGTGTATCATATTTTGGGTTAACAATGAAGAACAATGATAAGGTATAGTAGATCCTTATGCAATCCTATCAGATCGATTTGATGATTTGTTTTTGAGTTCAAGGTTGATGAGACGATATGGGAGAATGATTTGATGTAGTTATTATAGGTCCATGTTATATTTTGCATGAGGATTTGGCTGACTTACTACATGTTACAATATTTTTGTAAATGTTCTTAAGGCCAAACTAGTGTTGATTTAATTCTTAGTTGTGGATATATAAGATCAATACATTTGGTTATTTTGTTGTGCATATTTTATTCTATGTAGACTAAGCATGTGATTAGAAATTCAATTCAGAAGAAAGCTGAGATTGGACATGAAGTGTATTGGTTTGGTGTATTGTACCTAAATTAAACTTTTTTGACATATGTAGATGCTTCAATCTAGTTCATTAACATTGGATTGTTGCCCATGATATTTTTAAGGCAGCAATTTGTCCCTTTTGTATTTGTGCGCTGAGATCTAGGAAGTGAGCCTGAGTGCATGTGCATTCCTCCTTTTGTACTTAAACCTTTAACAGGGTTAATAATTCTATAAAGTATTTTATTTTTGGGTTCAATCCGCACTGTGGTTTCCCCCTTGACCAAGTTTCCATGATAAAATTCATGGTATTATGACCTTGTCAATTTTCATTTTATTTGGTTTCATTTTACTTTTATTTGCATGTGGTTTATGGTTTAAGAATCAGATTAATAAGGCTAAAAATTGTAGAACATTGATTCACCCCCCTCTTATTGTTCCTAAATACCAACAATTGGTATCAAATCCTTGTACCTTGGAGGAAGTATAACAGCTTGAGGAAGATCTAAATAGGTGATTCAATTGATTCAGATGGTATTAAACAAAAACTCCTTGTTGCAGTTGATGATCTTGATAAGTCCAAATCTGAAATGATAAATTTGAAGAAGAGTCTTAAGGCAGCTAAACATTTCATTGAGACACTGAAAGGTAAATTAAAAAAAATCCATGGAAAAGAGGAAGGAAATTTTTGAGAAGCTTATGTAGAAAAGAAGAAGTGATGATTCTCAATCCTTGAAGTAGAAAATAGATGAATGTGAGCAGCTTGTAAAAGATAAAGAAAATATGAAGCATGAGATGGAATCTATGGTGATGAAGCTGACTAAGGAGATTAAAGAAAGAAAGAAGAATGAGGAGAACCTTGATCAGTCTTTGAAAGATAAATCTAATGAATGTCATAGGGGTACAAGCACAAATTTGGGTGCCAATTCCGTGGAAGTCCACAGCCAAAAAAAATTGGCAAACCAAAACTGGCACCCGGGTTTTTAGAAACGGGTGCCCGTTATGCTTCGTGTGCCCGAGTTGTAAATATAAAATGGGCACCCGTTTTGGTTCGGACGCTAGGACCAAAATGAGCACCCATTTTTTAAAAGTATTTAATTTTTATTTTAACCCATTTTGCAAGACATTTTCACAACTTGCAAAATGGAATCATGTTTTGTCGTAGACAAATGCCCATTTCGAGAGCTACCGTTGACCCCCTTGCTGCCATTTTTCTGAGTCCAGGTACACATCATTGTTTTTATTTGTTTGTTATTATTTTTTTCATTTAAAATGTTATTTATTATTTTTTATTAGTTTAATGTTAAAAATGTATTATAATTATTGTTTAATGTTTAAAGTTTTTTTTTAATAGGATTAAAGTAAATTGTTATGTTTAGTTTTACTTAAATTTGTAAATTATTGTAGAAGACAACAAAAATTTGAAAATTAATTTAATCCTACCTATAGAAAACTAAAACCTAAACCTAAACCTAAAAATTGAAACAAAAAATGCTAGGTAGAAAAATAAAACCTAAACACAACCGAAACAAGATTGTAAACCCTAGGTAGAAAACACAAATGTAAACCTAGACACAACTGAAAAAAATTGTAAACTGTAGGTCTATAAAATAAATAATAAACTCTCTCTCTCTCTCTTAGAAATAGTTTAATATTTAATGTTCAATATGTATTATGTTTAATGTTTGAAGTTTTTTTTTTAATAGGATTACAACAAATTACATTATGTTTAGTTTTATTTTACTTTGTAAATTATTGTAGAAAACAATAAGACTTTCAAAACTTAAAAACCTAGGTAGAAAACCTAAACCTAAACCTAATCACAACTCAAACAAGAAACCATAGGTAGGAAACAATTTAAATGTAAACCTAGACACTGTAACACCCCAAAATTGGCATTTTGCAACCCTAACCAATTTTGTTGCATTTGTCGCTCTTCTAAATCATCAAAGTCCTATTGTACTAGGCAATTCTGAGTTTTCACTTACTCTACTTGACTTGAGTGTCAAATGCAGAAAATCCTAAATCTGTATTAATCATACATTATATTTAATTCCTAAAATATCTATTGGCTAAACAAACCTTATGATCGAATTAATTTAATTAATAAATTCCTAGCACTTTAATTAAATTAAATTCACCCTCTTTAGCTGAGACACATGAAAAAGGAATTAAATAATATTTAATTATTAAATAAATATCCTCTTTTCAATAATTGAATTTAGTATTTAGATAATTGAGAAAAAGTAATTATGAGGTCATATTTTTTTAATTAATTGGATATTCTCTCAAAAATCTTTCTTCTATTCAGAAATGGAAACTTTGAATTAATTGTGATTTAAAGAGAAATAAAACAATTAAATTTAAATAAAACAATATTAAATCAAAGAGACAAAACAGTTAAAGCAGGAAGAAAACAATTTATTGAATTCTTTTCAATAAAGCTTTCTGTTTTTAATTGGCTTTTCTAGATGTTTTATTTCAAAACAGGAAAGTTTCTATTCTAATCCTCTCAGAGTCTATAAAAGAACTCTCATTCTTCATTCAAACCCCCTGAAAACTTTACTCAAAATTGCATTGTTAGAATACTGAATTGTTGTCTCATTTTTGTAATATCATATAGATTAATTTCATTTTGCAAATAAGATAGTTTCTATTTCTAGACTAAATTGCATTGAAATCATGTCTTAGCTTAATCTCTCATATTTCATTTTCTTAGTATAATCTTGCATTTCATTGCATTTGTCATAATAAATTCTTCGTTCCTAGATTGGTCCATGGTTGTGAGACTCTCATCCTAAGAGAAATTTCCAAAACCCCATCTAGATAGAAGGCAACAGGTCGAATCACGCAGACAGGCAGAATGAATAACTCATATTCAATCTTTTTTGTACCTGGTGAAGAAGGACTATGTTGAAGTGTGTGGTTGATTACAAAGGCCAAAATTAACACATACAGACACAACTAAAAATAAAATTGCAAACCCTAGGTCCAAAAAATAAACAATAATCTCTCTATCTCTCTCTCTCTCTCTCTCTCACACACACACACACATATAAAAGACCAAATAAGATATAATACCTACTAATAAGACCTAAAAGGACCCTTAAGACCTAATATAGCTAGAATTAAGACCTAATATATGGCTAATACTTGACCAATTAGGACCTATTACTTGACCAATTAAGACTAATTAAGACCCAGTGGAAACTAATAGGACCCTTAAGAACCAATAAGACCACTTAAGACCTAATACGACTAATTTAAGACCTAATAGAACCTATAAGACCTAGATTAGGACCTAATAAGACCAATAATACCTAATAGGACCTATAAGACCTATTAAGTCCTAATATGCAAGTTAATAAGGCCTAATAGGACCCTTAAGACCTAATAGGACTTATTAAAATCAATTAGGACCAATTAAGACCTAATAGTCCACCTAATAACATGTAATAGTCCACCCTTAAGACCTAATAAGATGAAATAGGACCCTTAGGACCTGTTGCCTGACCTAACATTATTAATTTAAGATATAAAATTACCTAATACAGAATAATAAGACATAATAAGACCTCTCTCTCTCTCTCTCTCTCTCTCTCTCTCTCTCACACACACACACACACACACACACACACACACACACACACGCAAGACCTAATAAGACCTAATTTAGGAACCTTCAAACCTAATATGACCTATTAAGACCAATTAGGACCAATAGGACCTAATAAGATGTAATAGGACCCTTAGGACCAATACCTACTAATCAGACATAATAAGACCTAATAGGATCTCTCTCTCTCTCTCTCTCTCTTATGTTTTTTAATTTATATTTGTAAATTAAATGTTGCATCTAATTATAAGTCTAAATTAGATCTTTGTAAGGTAAAATGTAAATTATATAGTAATTGTCAATTTTCATGTTTGTATATACATTTGCAAATTATATACCCATGGATCATTTTGATATTGAGGAGCTTTTAGGTTAGCATGCACCTCCACCCATTCCTGCAAAGTTGAGGGAGAATATTAGGAGAAACTTAGATGCCATCACACATGACATTAATACAATTAGACATGAGCCTCACCCACCTCCACAACTCTTATGCCTTGTAGACAACTTGCAAGGAATTTTAGATTCAGTACAGTCATTAGACTCAGAGCTTGATAGTTATCAGTCATGGAGGGAATCCATGTGTACCTTTTATGCTGACGACCTCTCGTATAAAGAGGTCAATGATTTAAAAATTACCAAAAATGATTTGAAACCTTATTTTGTGAACCCAAAAATGAGTGAGGAGATACTTGGCAAGAAGCCACGCATTTCTATTTGATGGTGTCAACACCCACAAATAGATGCACATTTCTGGGAGTGGTGGTGGATGGTATTTGACCATCCACCACTTGATAATCATGACGTCCCCTTATATTTTTAAAAAAAATTATGGGTTGAATTTCAATTGGGTAGGAAACCCAATTACTTTGATATGAGAGATTTTCAGGGGGTCAGTCGGGGTATGCCACAGAGAAAGCTAGGGGAAAAATTGAGTGATACAACTCGAAATAATGTGCTTAATGAGCCCCTTGTTCCTCTTCCTACTTTAGTAGTTCTTGCACCTATCCACCATCGAGTAGTGCACTTAGCTCTTGGTTCATTGAGTTCCCTTTCAAGGAATTTGTTAGAGTAGATGACCCAGGGGAGGGTTGCCCCTAGCATAGTGTTAGTAAACAGATTTGTCCTTTCTTACTTCTTAGGAATATGACTCTTAGTGCCCAAACTATGAACAATATCTGATTATAACAGTTGAAAAGCCGTTCTTTGATTACTAGCTTCTCTCTGAAGTGGTAGGTACAACTCCCTTTTGGAATGATATGCAATGAATTATGTCTTCATCCTAAAACTAACACAGGGTATGCTCTTAACCCGAGAGTAGAAGAGGCAAACCGAATTAAGCCTAAACAGAACTTAATCCAGGCAAGGA
>MU223586.1:4525478-4555740 GCA_018584345.1 Thuja plicata | reverse complement strand
CTTGTTAATCCTTACATACCATGGTTTACATTTTTCAAAAGATCTTTGACTAATAGAAATAGTTAACACCTTAACATCCACAATTTTTTTATACAATTCAGTTTGAGTCATATCCAAAAGATATTTTCGATGTGGATCACAAATTTTTGAGCTGACTCTTAATTTAAGAACATCTCTAGCATTAGGTGATACACTTGTATTATCATGCCAAAAAATTTCAATTAAAGTTTTGACTTCACCAGTAAGTTTTATGTCAGATCTTGAGAGTCTTCTACTAAAGCTCCATAAATGGTTTGTCGAATCACTTTCAAAGTTAACTCTACTCTTTGCAGCTCTCTAAAGTTTTACAATGAATATTAAGATATCCACTTATTTTTGGCATCATTCTTTTATCAGAAGTAGTTTTGTTTACTAGAGCTGATGTTATTGCTCGTCGTGCCGCATTCCTATCTTTAGTATGACATTTCTTTCTGATTGTGTCAAAGGCACTAGCAATTGTTATTACAACTTGTTTTAGAGACTCACCCTTCTTTTTGGATTTCACAAATATGCCCAACCTCTTCATCGCTTTTCGCATTTTACTCATTTTAATTAGTTGTAACATTAATTGACATTGAAACCCAAATTTATTATTATAAAAAAATTGTCTAAACAATTTACTCGTGTATGTCCTAATCTGTCTCCATGAAAACAAACCATGCAGATTATCTAGCACATCACTTTTAATTTGAAATTGTTTAATCATTTCATTATCATTTAAAGGGGTTTCTTTCTCAATTGGTGTTTCTATGTCTACATCCACATTGTTGATCTCAATTGTCGTTTGATTGTCAATTTCAATTGGGGTTTGAATTTCACTTTCAATTGGTGTTTGATTTTCAATTTCTTTATCATTATGATTAACATTGCTAATTTTTGGTGTTTGATGTGCAATATAATCTGTTACTCTATTTTCTGGAATAAAATCTAATTGATTTAAAGAGTAACCTGCTAATACAAAAATATCAAGTTCTTTATCACAATAAGTTTTATTTGGCTATGAAGAAATACCTATATACAACACTTGATTAGAAAATGTACTAGAATTTGCTCCTATTGCATTTTCTTCTTTAACCTCTGCATCCATCATGGTGTCCTTGTTTTTCTCATCTTCTGAACCGATTGGTGAACTCGATGCTCCAAAATTATCTAGGTTTCAAATTCTTGCTCTTCTTTCTTGTTGTCATTTTGCCTCTTTCTCTTTATTTGTTGCAACCTCATCAGCTGTCAAAGCCTTTCTTTGCCTCTTTCTGCATTTCGTTGATCCCATGTTTGCACCAAAATTTGAATTCAAATTAATCTCTTCTTGTCAGATCAAGAGTAAGACAAGAAAAGAGAATGTTGGTTGACAATATTCTTTCTACAACATAGATATGTCATACAAATGATTGAATACTCATCAATCATTGGGATTAGGCCCATAGAACAATTTTTTGTCTCCAACAGATCTTTCAGAAATGGGCACCTATTATTTAAATGAAATGGGTGCCCTTTTATGAAATGGGTTCTTGTTCCATAAAATGGGTGCCTATTTTGGTTTCAATGGTCCAAAATGAAATGGGCACCCAGTTTTTAAATTTTAAATAATAGGTGCCCGTTTCTTAAAATCAGGAGTGGGGACTGTGTTGACAGGGTTTTATTGACCGGGTCCGCCAACAGTCATAAGTTGTCACCGGGTACCGGAGGTACCGGCCAACTCCGCCTGCAAAGGTTATCCGGGGAAGTTAGATTCCCTAGGCCTTCAAGCACCTGGGTGTCGGGTCACGACGATGCCAGGATCGGTTGGGAGAAGTGACTGTTTCTGAGGGGGATAGCTGGTTTCTTCAACTCGTTCTCTCTAGAGATTCAATAAGGTAAGGTTTCCCCTAGAATTTTACACTTAGCAAATAAAATGAAAAAAAGATCCTACAGGGTTAGAAACACTTCATCTAACTACAGTTATGTTTAAACATTCAAGACATTGATAATACTCTGATACACTACACTAAATACCAAAGAAATACACAACCATCAGCTAGTATTTTATCAGTAGCGAGGGAAAAAGAGGTCGTTAATCTATTTGACATATCAGAGCAGAAGACATAAACAACATGAAACATAAAATACCATTAACTCAGAAGCATGAATGCCAACAACATCATTACAAATAATTCTCCCTTCTTCATTAATGTCTCTTCCAGCAAGCACTGGTGTGTGATATAATGATGGCTCTAGGGGAGCGTCTAACTAGAGAAAATAGAACAATGGAGCATTGAGCTCTGCAACTAGGATGAAAAATTGTCTTTCTATTAATGTGGACAACAAAATCATCAATTTCGCCGACCCTTGGAAATGGGTCGGTCTGGCTATTTATACACATTCTCTTCTAACCCTAACCCTAACCCTATTTTACATCATGTTTCAATAAAATACAATATCTGGGGGCCGGTACTACCTATGCCACCCTACAAAAGACCTTGAGACAGAATAGGCCTGACACGCCAGAAGAATGAGACAAGAATATACAATAGAAGAATCAACCTCGAGAAGAGAACCAGGAAGGGGAAGGAAGAAATTTGGATCATCGGGGATCGAGGCTACATGCCTCATAAATGGGAAATGCGGTGCCCTATCTCCAATGTGCTAGGTGTACTTCTGAATGGTGCCTCGAGAAGACCACCCTGTCAAAAAAAACCAATTGTTGAGTTGACACCCCCTTGATGTAGCCATCTACCTTCTGACAGCTTTTATTAACTGCTCTTGAAAGTGACCGGTCGGCCTCAAGGACCAGGACATGGATCACTCGAAAGAATATAAAATGTGTAAGTTCATGTATATTTGTTATATATCCTCCCATTTCCCATGTATATATCCCTCAACTCTTTGTGTATATTTTATGTATATCCTTTCAGACAGCTTAGCAAGGTGGTCGAGTCGCCTGTGTCACTGGTTTTTTTCCTGTAAGTTCATTTCAGGGCAAAAAATCACTTGTTTGAAACTCAGCTCTCAGCCAATTTCAAACAGGCAATTTTCTCTCTCCTCCATAAACCAGCCAGGCCCTCATTTATGTCCCATGTGCGCAATTAATTCCATCTAAGTGGCCTTCACTTATCGTGCATTCAGACATGTGGGAAACCAGGCAAGGCACAAAGTATATACAACTTTCTACACTATCTACAAGCCAACCACACTTGTGCAAAGGGCGGACAACCCTCTGGCAGAGTCAACCCACCAACGGGTGACAAAACTAGAAAAAGGGAAACAATAGAACCGAAAGACAACAAATAAAAACAAGATGGAGAAGGACCACCACACAAAAAAAAAATGGTGGGAAAAGGGGCACCAACCTGAGAATGCTAAAAGGAGAGGGAAAGAAGTCACCACGGTGGCTCTGCAATAGCTACAGCTGCCAAATGATCACAACCCACCACCATGAAAAACTCACAATCGCCTGAAAAGGATGGAAGTGTTTAGCACTGATTATCATTAATTCTCCGCAAATCACTCTTTAATCGCTTTGAAATCGCTCTAAGTGTTTTAATCATGGTAAATGTGAAAGTGACAGATAACTTCTATTTATACCTATGGTAAAAAGGCAATCCACCTCATTCTAGAAAACTCTGGACAAGCAAACCTCTGGACCTCGGACCCGGGGATTCACCGTGATGATCACCTTAAGAACATCATGGCAAAGAATCCTGGAGTCTAGAATTTGGCTCCCAACGAAGAACAACCTCTGGGACTAGAGTCCTGGAGACAGAAAACTAACCAAACAAAACATGACAGAGGGGAAGAAAACCCCGGAGAAAGAAAACAAAAGAGACAAGGCAAGAGCCGCAAGCAAAAATAAAATAGACAGAAGAAAGAAAAAAAAGGAGAACCCAACATTTTGCACACAAAATGTAGGGACGGGGATGTAGGGCATAACAAATGGTGACTATCTAGGAAAAATGCCTTAGCACATTTGAGAACTACAGAATCTCTAGTTAGCAAAATTGGAACCGGCCCTATCCCGAAGCATCTGACAGGCGATGAGGAACATATCTGAGGGAATAAAACCATACGGGATCCAGTCTTTAGCCCTCTATCAGTGGTGTTGTGTGTGCTTTGGAAGTAAATCAAGCCGATGACCTCTGGGAGGAGTAGAGAAGAGGTACTAATTACATTGAACCAGTCATCAGTTTGCTCATTTCTCCCAGAGACCAGAGTTTCATCCTGCTTTCCTTTTCTTTTCATTTTGCTTGTTTCTAGGCGGGAAGATGGTACTTCTTTCACCATTAAACTTAAGCTTAGCTAATTTCAATGGTGGTACTTCTTTCACCTGTCCACCTACACTTAGATGTTTGAAGAGGGTATTAAAAAAAATCTGGATCCAGAAAGAATTCCTTAAAGTTTCAGACCTGGGTCAATCAACCAATACAACTGATCTACCCTCGACGTGTCTGATTACTTGTCCCTTGTATACTTTTGTTCACTGATTTCCAGACCCCCGGAGACAACACCTGATGGAGATTACTCAAAATGTGCCACATCCTGTGAAATAACCCTTGAGACCGAGCCGGCTCCACTATGCTAAAGACAGATTCTAAAGTTCACCATGCTGCAGACATCGTACCGAAAACTAGAGTTTATGCAAAGCATTCCAATTCCTACAAGATAGAACAAAATATTGGGACCCCGGAAGAAAACCAGAAATGAAAAAAAAAAACCAAAAGAGGGCTGCCCCAGAGGGCAGCCAACAAGGCTATTTACAAGACACGGTACCTCGCAGCGAGGCACCCGGAAGAAATATTTACAAGCGGATGACTTTACATAAAATACAACTCTAGACAAACTTACCCTATTCAAAGTAGTGTTTGAGAAACTATCCATTCACGGGCAATGAGACAGGTTTACCAGTTAGGGTGTTAAGGCGGTAAGTATTTTCCCCACAGATTTCTGAGATTAGGTATGGTCTGAGCCAAAGCCATTGGAACTTGGTATGCTTTCCTTTCTTTTTTTGGGCCTTGTCCCACAATAGGACCAAATCCAAAATTTGAAAAGCTTTGTATTGGGCTCTTCTGTCGAACCATCATTTTACCACTGCTTGATGATGCACAAAATATTTAAGGGCTGCATCTCACTGTTCTTCCATTCACACCAGATTTAAGAACCGAACCTCCATGATGTCATCCCTATTGCTAAATTCCTACATAAACTATAAAAATGGGATCTGTAAGTTAACTAGAATATAGGGTTCTGACCATAAACCAGATGGAACGGGGATGTTCCCAGGGTGGCCTTGACATGAATGCAATCTGCCCAGAGGGCGAATTTCAACTTTTGATGCCATTCCCAGGGATTCTATTCTAGCAGGTGTTTGATCACTTCAAGTAGATTTCTATTCATTGATTCAGCAACGTCATTCCCCTGGGGATAATAGTTGCTGGAAAATTTCAAAGTGATCCTCTAGTTGTAGGTCCATTTGAGTAACTGCGCTGAAGAAAACGCCAGACCATTGTCACACACCAAAGCAAAGGGCATTCCAAACCTTGTGACGATGTTTTCTTCCAGGAATTTAATAACAACATCTGCCATGTTATTTTTGCACAGTATAGCCTCAGACCACCAAGTGCAGTAATCAATAGCAGTGAGAATGTATCGGTGATTGGCAGACGAGTTGGGGTTGATTTTTCCAATGAAGTCAAATTCCCACTAGGTGAAGGGTCTAGCCTCGAAGAATGGTTGTAAAGGCATAGCTGGGTTACGCTCATGATGTACCATGGTTTGGCAAGTGTGGCATTTTCTAACATGAGTGTAAACATCCCTGAATATACAGGGCCAATAGTATCCAGCCTGAAGGATCTGATGGGCAGTGGTGTTGACTAAGCCATGCCCAGTCCCAAACTTCCCGTGGAATTCATTAATCACCTTTATAGCTTGGTCTCTGTTGGTGCATCGGAGGTACACTCCTTCGTATTTTCTGAGGTAGAGTGCAGAGTTTTTGATCATTAAGTGGGCACTTTTCATTCACAGGGTGCGACATTTATTGGGAGGTAATCCCTCCGAACATTTATTATTTAGTAGCAAATATACCAAATCGGTATACCACGGGTCTCAAGTAATGGACTCCACTGTGTAAGCTTGACATTCTATGCTGGGAGTCTCTTCTACCATCGCTCGACTTAGTCCCTGGCCCTGGACTATCTTCATGGGCTGCATTTCTAAGTCATATTTCTCGAGGATGGCCATCCACTTCCCCCGTCTTTCACCTAATTCACTTTGCATCAGAAGAGACTTAACGGCCTGGTCTGGAATGATAGCGTGTACCTTGCTCTAGAGAATATAATGCCAAAATTTCTTCATGGCGCGAACAAGAGTGAAGGCCTATTTTTCTAGTGGTGAATATCAAACTTCAGTGTTCTTGAAGGGGGAGCTCATGAAAGCTATTGGTCATTCTTCCCCTTCAACCTTTTGAGTCAACACTACCGCGACAGAATACGACGAAGCAAAGGAGTAAATGTAAAATGGAAGGGAATAGTCCAGACTAGACAGGACAGGTGCTTCTATTATTGTCTGTTTGATCTGGGAAAACACCTACTTTGCTTCAGGACTCCACTCAATCTTGGTATCCTTCTTCATCATCTCATTGAGTGGTTTGACTGTTTCTACGAATATAGTGATGAACCACCAGACGAAGTTGATCTTTCCGAAGAAGGATCGCATCTCTTTCTTGCTACCAGGCATTTGTAAGTTTAGCAATGCCTCGACTCTTTCAGGGTCGATGGCTATTCCCTTCTCAGAGATGATATTCCCAAGAAATTTCTCTTCGGTGACCCCGAATATGCACTTCTTGGGGTTGAGGGATATTCCATACCAGCAACATCTCTCACAGATCTGAGCGAGATGGGCGGAATGGTCACACCTATCCCAGGAAAAGATGGTCAAGTCATCCATGTAGATGATTATGCACTGACTCACAAGGCCCTCAAATGCAATGTCCATGGCCTTTTGAAATGTAGCCCCTGCATTAATCAGACCAAAGGGCATTCTCTGGTATGCAAACGTTCCCCACTTGGTGGTAAATGCTGTTTTCTCTCTGTCTTCATACTTAACCATGACCTGGTTATATCCAGAGTACCCATCCAAGAAGGACATCATCTGGGATCCATTCACTATCTGTAACACCTCATCCAACAAAGGGAGAGGGTGATTATCTTTCTTGGAGACCTTATTCAAGTTTTAGAAATCCACGCAAAGGTGGATCTCACCATTCTTCTTTCTCACAGGGACTAGATTGGAAACCCATGTAGTGTACCGGATTGGGAAGATTATCCGGGCTGACAGTATTTTTTCTACCTCTTGACAAATCAGAGGCTCGATCAAAGGGTTAACCGGTCATTGCTTTTGCTGAAAGGGTTTAGCATCGAGCTTCAGGGGAATAGTAAGAGTCATGATGGATGTGTCATACATTTTCAAGTCTTTGTAACACCATGCAATTACATCAATGTATTCTTAGAGAATCACGAGAATCTTCTCCTTCCCCTCAGGGGAACAGGAGGTACGAATGTGAATCATCTTTTCTTCATCGGGCTGGCCGATGTTTACCTTTTTAAACTTTCCTCCCTCGGAGGAAGATGACATCTTCTCTCGGGCCCGAGGGTCCAAGTTGAAGATTCATTCTAGTGCAACCATCCCCTTTGGGATGGTGTTAGTAGGTAGATCCATGATCCCATACTCTTCATCACCTTGCCCAATATCGTCATGGTCTCGTTCTTCCACTATCTAGTTTTCAAAGATGCCAACATTTTCCATGAAGGCTAAGATATGTTGATCGTCCTCAAAAACTTGAAAGTGGGTGACATTATCTGGAATGGATGGGGTGGGGACTATTTCAACTAAAAATCTCTAGAGTCGCGAGCCAGCCATTGGCTCAAGTGTGCTAGCAGAAATAGCGAGGGCATCCGGGACATAGTTTCGTCACCGGGGAATGAGGTCAATGCCAAAGGCATCGAAATATTCAATAAGGCTCCAAGCCTGATTGTGGTATGTGGCTAGCCTTTTATCATGGCATGTGTATTGACTTTGGATTTGTTTGACAATCAACTCTAAATCACCCAGAGCCCGAAGGTGGGTGGCACCTTTCCTTAACGCAAATAACAGTCCAAGAACCAAAGCCTCGTACTCTATGACATTGTTTGTACAGTTGAACTGTAGTCTGTAGGACGCGAGGAAGGATTTCCCTTGTGAGTTGATTAATTCTACCCCAGCCCCATAGACTTGTTTGGATTGGGACCCATCAAACTTGAGGGTCCACAAATCATTGTTCATAATCTGGGGCTAGGGAGGGGGGGCCTTTGGATTATTGTTGGGAGACTTAGGAGGAGCTCCCTCCTGAACTACTTGTGTGAGGGTAGAGTTTTCCTCCGAAGGTGTTTGGATTTGAGATTCCCGGGGAGATGTCACCAATGAAGTGCATCTCATAGGAACATTAGGCTCTGGGGAATCAACTAAATGTTCTTTATTCTAGAAGGCATTGATGTGCCATTTAGCGACTAAAAGGCAAGGCCCGCACTTCAGATTTTAATGTTTCTGATAGTGTACTCGGCACCAAGTGCCGGATAGGAGTGTAGCAAGGTTCGCTGTAGCACCTTGAGAGTCAATCTCAACTCTCATCTTTTCCTCTAGGTCCTTGGTTCTCTGCAGCACTGCAGGATCCTCTCCAGGGATGAAATTGAATGTTAAGATTTTAAAGGGTCGGTACACCCCTGGGGAAGTCTCAGAGAAGAAGACCTCATTGACCCTCCCGACCTCGATAAGGGCCTATTTCATTAGGGGTTCACTTTCAACTGGATCTTATTTGATTCTCCTTCCCAGGGGAGCCATAAATGGGTGAAGTCAGTCAAAAAGTATCCATTCAAGGACAGACCAATTCTGACCTAATAGCATCCCATAAGTCTCTGCGATGTCCACCACTTGGATGTCAATTATGTTGGCTATCCTGGGGTCCTGGATAAGCTGTAGCTGGATGTTCTTGAATTCCCCCACCATTTTTATGGCAGTCTTATCTAGCTAGATCACTGCACCATTAGAAGGGGTGGGATGGAATCTGAGCTTCTAACAAATGGATAAGGGCATGATGTTACCCAAACTCCAGAATCTACTAAGCAATTGTGTACATTTTTGCCTTGGATATTTAGGCCTAGTAGGAAGGGAGGATCTTCATTATTCCCCTAGAAGATGGCCACGTTAGCATCTTCGAATGAGATAGTCTTGGGCGGGGGGTTGACCGCTTCTAGGTTCCCCAAAAGCTTCAGAAGAGACTTCTTCTGCTCGGGAAAATTCAACAAAATCTCCATCAAGGTCATGGAGGTGGTGGTCCTTTCTAACGCCTTTGTAATATCGAATCTTCCTCCCAGGAATTGGTGATTTTCCTCGGCTAGGTCTTTTGCTTGGTTAGAGCTAGGACCCTTTGGAGGAGTAGGTCAGTTATTTGGGTTACTCTGGGGAGGGGGGATGTCTTTGGTAGGAGGCATGGGTGTGTAAGCTGGTCCTTTACCAACCTGACTCTGAGTATTATATAGAGTCTATAGGCTGGTGAAGGCATTGGCCTCAAAGGGTGGGATAGATTCATCAAAGAATCCTTGCAATTTGGATTCCTCCTCATCTTGCCCAGAAGTTCTGAAGAATATGGTCTCACAGGTGAAGGCACTGTGGGTTGTCTCTTGAAAAAGAGGCTTTGGAGAGGTGGTATCATGTGATTACTGTCTATCTAGCTAGGAGATCATGATGACCTTTTCCAACGTGGTCCAATTTACCTCATTGTGTGAACCCGTGTCATGCAATCTGCACCAATTAGTCATGGGCTAGAAGTCTGCAACTAGTGTGAAATGTGATGGTCTAGCACCATTTTGGTTGGCACTTTGGTTTGGAGGTGGGCCTTTGGTGTTCGTGTTATTGTTCCATTGCTGTTGGTTGGGCCTAGGCCTATTGTTGAAGTTTCTTCTTCTGGCATTGTTGTTTCGTTGGCTGGAGAAAATGTTTCCCCTCTAGAAATTTGAATTCTGGGGTGTATAGGACCCCACCTTTAGTTGACCCATATCCACAGTCAAGGTAGACAACATTGGCCGGAGGGATTCAACCTCAGTGGTCAACTAAGATTTGGCATCACAATGTGATAGTTGTTGTTGGTTTCCCAGGAAGGCAGCAGTGTTAGCCGAAGTTGAGGGCAGCAATCCTCCAGTTGTAGATGACTGAAAGAAGGGCACTCTAAATGATTGTGCCTGAGACTGTTGTGCCTGCTACGGTTGATTCCAAGGGAAAGTTTCCAGACCTGGTATCGCCTGGGTTTGCATTGGATAAACATACCAGGCCTGCTGGTCTATCAGGGGTGGTGGGGGATTCATTTCCATTGAGGGGGCACCAATTGCCAGATTGGGGTTATACCCGTCAGCATACGCTATTCCACCGGGGATCATGTTGAAGGGCGTATTCTGCCCGATCCTGCCCGGGGATTTGTTGAGACCACGGGATAATTCTAAAGATAGGTTGTAAAATTTTGCCAAAGTGTCCCGCTCACCCGCGGTGGTTTTTCTCCAAAGGAGAGTGGCAACGAAGGGGTCCATTATGTTAAGATAAGTCTGTATGGTCACTTCTAGTGATGGAATAAAAGGGCACGTGCACCACTTCAAGGCGCACTGGAACCGATGGTTGAATGCTGCAAGAGGTTCATTGGGTTCCTTCCTGATGGAGATGAACTGACTATGGGACCAGGCTAGGTCCACATGTATGCAAAAGGCGGCCAGGAAGACATCCTCCAGGTCCTGGAACCTATTTTTGGAGTTGGCAGGAAGGTTAAGGTACCAGTTACACTCACCTTGTCCTAAAGACAAGGGAAACATCTGAGTCACAACATCTTCATGCTAGATCTGGTGTCAGTTCATGGCATCCTTATATGCCTGTAAATGTTCTTCTATAGTTTGTGAGCCTAAGTGCTCATATCATGGGCATATCTTCTCTGGGTGGGAGGGTAAGTCATTGATTACGCCCGAAAAAGTTCCAATGGGGGACCTGGTGTTTCTGAAATACGCAGCCATTGGGGAAACTCAATTTTGGGTAGTTTGGACACTCGTTCCTGAGGTTTCCTGAGAAGTTTGGATATTTTGAGGTATGCTAGACCCCCAGACAATAGTGGCTAGTGTGATTTTTGAGGTCCATTTCTTTCGAGCGGGAGGCTCGAGTTTGAAAAACCTTTCAAGATTTGGGGCAGACCTAAGGATTCTTTCAAATTTCACTAGAGAGAAAGATCCAATCCCGCTAAAGGCTTGAATCTTAAAACTATAACTCAAGGAACCCTCAGGAGGTGTAAAATCAGAATCTCAGGAGGGGGATGAGTTCATGCCCTCCTTCTAGCGCCAATTTCTATTGATGGGGTTTTGCTGACCGGGTCCACCAACAGTCATAAGTTGTCACTAGGTACCGAAGGTACTGACCAACTATGCCTGCAAAGGTTGTCCGGGGAAGTTAGATTCCCTGGGCTTTCAAGCACCTAGGTGTCGAGTCACGATGGTGCAGGGCTCGGTTGGGAGAAGTGACTATTTCTAAGGGGGATAGCTGGTTTCTTCAACTCATTCTCTCTAGAGATTCAATAAGGTAAGATTTCCCCTAGTATTTTACACTTAGCAAATAAAATGAAAAAAAGATCCTGCAGGGTTAGAAACACTTCATCTAACTACAGCTATGTTTAAATGTTCAAGACATCGATAATACTCTGATACACTACACTAAATACCGAAGAAATACACAACCATCCGCTAGTATTTTATCAGTAGCGAGGGAAAAAGAGGTCGTTAATCTATTTGACATATCAAAGTAAAAGACATAAAGAACATGAAACATAAAATACCATTAACTTAGAAGCATGAATGCCGACAACATCATTACAAAGAATTCTCCCTTCTTCATTAATGTCTCTTCCAGCAAGCACTCGTGCGTGATACAATGGTGGCTCCAAGGGAGCGTCTAACTAGAGAAAATTGAACAATGGAGCATTGAGCTTTGCAACTAGGATGAGAAATTGCCTTTCTATTAATGTGGACAACAAAATCATCAATTTTGCCAACCCTTGGAAATGGGTCAGTCTGGCTATTTATACACATTCTCTTCTAACCCTAACCCTAACCCTATTTTACATCATGTTTCAATAAAATACAATATCTGGGGGCCGGTACTACCTACGCCACCTTACAAAAGACCTTGAGATGGAATAGGCCTGAGACGCCAGAAGAATGAGACAAGAATATACAGTAGAAGAATCAGCCTCGAGAAGAGAGCCAGGAAGGGGAAGGAAGAAAGTTGGATCATTGGGGATCGAGGCTACATGCTTCATAAATAGGAAATGCGGCACCCTATCTCCAATGTGCTAGGTGTACTTCTGAATGGTGCCTCGAGAAGACCACCCTATCAAAAAAAAAAACTATTGAGTCGACGCCCCCTTGATGTAGCCAACTACCTTCTGACAGCTTTTATTAATCGCTCCTAAAAGTGACCGGTCGGCCTCGGGGACTGGGACACGGATCACTTGAAAGAATATAAAATTTGGGATCCGAGACTTTGGGATCTGGGAACTTACATCCCCAAAGAATAAAGAATACCCAATGTTGAGTTTTCTCCGGCCTTGAGAGAAAGTTCAAGGCTGTTTATTATCATTGAAAACCTGGAGGAGGCGGGAAATGCCATCTTCGTCTATATCTTTCAGGCTGGTCCTTCGGTACTTGGCCACTTCAATTTGTTCCCCTAGGTCTGGAACATTCTCCTTAAACTTATCGACCATTTTTTCCATGTCATGGCCACTAAGTACCATACGAGTTAATCTCATCATTTGGGCACCATCTACTCCCTCCAGGGACTGATATCAGGACATAATCATTTCATCAAAACTCCCCAAAACTGAATCCTCTGGCATGCATGTATCTGTACTGAGGGGGTCAGCCCTAGAAGTCTTTGTTACAAAAGACTTATATAAATTGAAAGATTATTTTACTGCATTGACTTTATCCTGTAGAGTCCCCACCAGTTGCTTGATTACCTCCAATGTGAGGTCAACTCTGGAGTGCTGGGTCCTCACAAAATCAAATGATTCATCCCCCAGAATTCCTGACTCTGAAATCATTTCCTCTCCTAGGCCAAGGAGTTCTTTAAGCTCCACCTTCCATGCATGATAATTTTTGATATCACCCTCCCACAGATCAATAAGAGTCTTTGCCTAGTGTAGAACATGTTGAGCCATATATAAGTCTGGGAGGGTGGATACCAGGAAACACCGGGTGTTTCCTATCTGTAGGGTGACCCACTCGTCGATTGCCTGGGCCTTCTTCTTCATCACTCGTAGGGAGTCTATGTCACTCTGCGGTAGATCTTCAGAGGTGGAAGCCTCTGGAGGAGAAGTGTTGATAGGTCGAGCTAGCTTAGTAAGCAACCCCATAAGGTTTTCATTTTTCACCTTTTCTGTCTTGAGCCTTTGGGCCTCCTTTTCGTAACGGGCCTCCACTGCCCTAGCTGCCTCCTTCAGCAAGTCCACCTCACCTTATTTTCCCTTTTTTCCTAGCGATACCTCTGTAATACTGTAATCTCTGGGCTTTGTGGTTGCTTCATTGGTGCCTAGGGGAGGTGTTGCCACAACGGCAACTGTTTCTCCACTCGGCCCAGTTTGAAGAGAATGAACTGTCTGGGCTTTCTTGGCCTTTGGTGGGACCTAGACCTGAGCCATCATTTTGGCCAGGGAGAGAGGAGTTTCAGGAGTGGATGAAACTTTTCTTTTCCTGCTCTCTACTAACCACTGAGGTGGTAGGGGTGTCTTATCTACTAGAGTCTGTTCTCTTGGTTCTTCCCCGGTGTCCTGTGGTTGTTCCTCCTCAGTGGTGGGGGCCTCATCCGCCCCTTTCCCTATGTTTTCTTCTTTATTAGTAATGTCTTCCTTAGCAACATCCATCTCCTCAGCCCTGTGCTTTGTATCTATTACTTTTTCTGGACTTTTGTTGGCTTATTCAGGGATTTCCTCTTCGTGTTGCTCTCCTTGTTGCTTGGCATCTACCGCCAAGGCCTCTTCCTCTACCGGCACATCCTTTGGCAATAGTGGAGGTGCTGGGCCAATATTTAAAGTTTGGGCCGTGGTAATTACTTGCCCAAAGGTCGCTCCCAGGAGTGGTGCTTGGAACATGGTGGCTGGGGTTACGGTTATTCCCAAAGTTCTGGTTCCCCCAGTAGATGTCATTTGTTCATCCTGCCTTTGTTGGTCCACCCCCAGACTCTACATCTTCAGAGCCTCGGAGGCAATCTCTGACTCTGGCTCCCTTTCCTCTATCTATTTTTCCTGCTCCTATGCGGGCTCTTATTCTGCAGCTTCTTGTTCTACAGCTAGGACTTTTGTCTCCATTTGTCTGGTGTCCCCTTGCAGGTTTTCAAACTCATCGGTTGCAAATACATCATCAAATTCCTCCTGCGAGGGGGGACTAGATGGGACTTCGGTAGGCTCTATTTCCTTTTCTAGCTCTGGGGAACTGGAAGAGAGGATCTCTACTTGTGGGGTCTGGGACGTACCCAACCTCGGCTCTACCTTAGGCTTTTGGTTAAGCCTCTTCTTTCTTCAAGTAACCAAGGGTGGCCCCGCATCCTTTATTGCTGCTTCTATTGGATCCACCCCCGTTGCCTTCACCATTAAGGCTGCTAGCGATGGGGAGGAAGGGGGACGAATTGGCCCAGCCATGAGTACTAGAGTGGCTAGTCGTGTGATTAATTTCTCTCTCATCTATTGGGAGGCTGCCACTAACTTCTTTATTTATTCCTTTATGGGAACTTCTTTCACAGGAGGGGTCATGTTTATTCCTTTTCCTTTATCCACTCCCTACGAAGAAGTCCCGGCCCCAGGAGTTAATTTTGGTGCTGGCTGGGCTGCTCGATGGGTACTTTCGGGGCACACCTTCTTGAAGTAGGCATGAATTCTCTCGACCACCTCTCGAGTGAAGTCCTCAATTGTAGGCCCTTCCTGGGCATCCCAATATACCGGTGGGAGGGTCATTGTATCGATCCCCTTTGCCTTGTACTGGGGATCGATAGTGGGGCCGACATTTGAGAAGTCCTCTGGGAACCTCTGGAGCTTCAACCTTTCCATCATGCCTGCCATCATCCTAACGTAGTGTTGGCTCCACACTTCCATGTCATCTTGGCAATATTCCCAGAAATCCTCCATGTGGTAGCGATGAGGCTCTGAAGCCGGGGGAAGTGTTGCTGTAATCTTGCCATGCGAATCAAAATTTTTCCATGCCAAGTAGAATTCTTTCAAGTTGTAGCTTTTTAGCTCGTTATCCACCTCTTTTGCGGCAGCCAGGCTGCATGAGTAATTCCCACATATGATTGGGAATGGAATATTGGGTATCTTCTTCAAGGCAAAGAGTGCATGCAACTCCATTATCTACCTGCAGTATTCCAAGAGCACGATCTTGTCCCCATAGTGTTTGGGCAACAAGTAGGGTTTTTTGGAGAAGCCAGTGACCCTAATATAGGTGTGCTATTGGAATTGGATGTAGTAATGTCTATAAATCTAGACCAAATTCATCGCCTCTATGGATAGGTTGTATCCTGCGTCCTGGGTGGGTGTGAGTAGGTGATAGTAAATGAATGCATCATTTACTCGGCAAAATCTTGGGAAGCTGGCCTCCCATTGAACCTGTAGGAAATGGTCTCATAGTGCCTTTTGTCCTAGGCCAAACCTGAGAACACCATCTGTAAGTAGCCCATGGACGTGGGGCCTCTGCTATGCCAGGGCCTAGAAAATATAGGAAGACATGTAAAATTTATTTTTTCTGGTCAGTTGGAGGAACTAGTAGTCAACGTGGTTTGAAATTATAGTTGCCCAGTCGAAGTATCCTCCCTTGGTGGAGATGCCAAGGAGGAAGTAATACATCCATTTAGTGAATTCTTGGGCAGAGGGCTACCCAAAGACCCAGGCCAATGCTATCATTCCCATCTAAATGCTCTCTTTGAACTCAGACCTGGGAATTTCTATCTTCATCCTCTTAGGGTCCTTCTTTAGAACCTTGAGCTAATGAGCATTCATGTATATCTGGGCGGCATCCTCCAACTGTGTGAATTGGGCCAAGGCATCTGACCTTGTAACCACAAAATCCTTGGTGAATTGAGGGATCCCCAGAACTGCCTAGAATGTGTCAAGGTTGAGGGATACCAGAGGAGTAGGGTACCCAGTTGGTTCTGTGGCTGTGAGCATAATAGCCTGAATAGAAGAGTTGTAATTGGTGGTTAGCATTAGGATAGATTGTATAGATCACAGGAAACAAGCCACCTTAAGGATCCCAGAGTCCCCGATATTGATGGCCAGCTGATCTCTAGCCTGTCACTGGATGTACATCATTTTGAGTAAGGCCTGCATTTCTGACCATGTCCTGACATTGGTGTCGGTAACAAGTTTAACTTTGGACTCGATCTTTGAGCCCATGATAACATTGTCTCATACAAACTTCATAGTTAGGGGAAATTTCTCTAGGGCCCTTTCCATTTTGGATTTAACCACTGCCCTGGTAGCCATCGTGGAAGGTAGCTCTGGACTTCCAGGTGGAGAGGATGTAGATGCTTCAGACATGTTTGGGAAGCGTAATTTGGAAACCCTGCAAGGCAAAGTGACCATCAGAATGTATTAACAAATAAATACTCTGGGGTCCAGAGATCTTATCACCGTAATGCCTGCTTTTCCTGAAAAGTTAGTTTCATTTCAGAGAAAACCTGAAAAGCACACGCATTACATGAACTTAAGATTTGACTGAACATCCAGGTCTGGGAATTTTATCACACTTGGTAAAGACACAGGATGGATGATGGTAGGGGACCTAGAGCCTGGAGAAGTAACCGTTGGTGAGGATGTGTAAAAATGCCAACCATTAAGCCCACGTGGGTGCCACGTGCATAAGTATTAAATAGGAGTTATGGTGATGGCGGCGGAGCCAACTATCTGAACGCATGAAAAGTGAAGGCCACTTGGATAGATTTAATTGCACGCATGGGACATAAATGAGGGCCTGGCTGGTTTATGGATGAGAGAGAAAATTTCCTATTTGAAACCGGCCGAGGGCCGAGTTTCAAACAGGTGGTTTTCTACCCTAAAATAAACTGACAGGCAGAAAACTAGTGACACAGGTGACTCGACCACCTTGCTAAGCTATCTGGAAGGATATACATAAAATATACATGAAGAGCTGAGGGATATATACATGGGGAACAGGAGGATATACAACAAATATACATGAACTTACACATATATACACCGTGGAATGACATCCACGGGAAACCAGGCAAGGCACAAAGTATATACAGCTTTCTACACTATCTACAAGCTGACCACACCTATGTAGAGGGCAGACAACCCTCTGGCAGAGCTGACCCACCAACGGGCAGCAAAACCAGAAAAAGGGAAACAACAGAACTGAAAGACAACAAACAAAAACAAGATGGAGAAGGACCACCAGACAAATAAAAAATTGGTGGGAAAAGGGGCACCAACCTAAGAATGCTGAAAGGAGAGGGAAATAAGTCACCATGGCGGCTCTGCAATAGCTACAGCTGCCAAATGATCACAACCCACCACCATGAAACACTCACAATCGCCTAAAAAGGATGGAAGTGTTTAGCACTGATTCTCATTAATTCTCTGTAAATCACTCTGTAATCACTCTGAAATCACTCTGAGTGTTTTAATTATGGTAAATGTGAAAGTGACAGATAACTTCTATTTATACCCATGGTAAAAATGCAATCCACCTCCTTCTGGCAATCTTCGGACAAGAAAACCTCCAGACCCTGGGCCCGGGGATTCACCGTGATGATCACCTTAAGAACATCGTGGAAAAGAATCCTAGAGTCTGGAATTTGGCTCCCAACAAAGAACAACCTCCGGGACCAGAGTCCCAGAGATGGAAAACCAACCAAACAAAACATGACAGTGGGGAAGAAAACCCCGGAGAAAGAAAACAAAAGAGACAAGGCAAGAGTCGCAAGCAAAAACAAAACAGACAAAAGAAAGGAAAAAAAGGGGGACCCAACATTTTGCACACAAAACGTAGGGATGGGCATGCAGGGCATAAAAAACTGTACCTCTTCCCTAGTTTTTGGTTTGGGACAGGCTTGGTCCCACCAAGCCTGTGCTTGGCCTTGCCAAAATATGGCTAAGGCATTTTAAAATAAAATTTGCGTTTTGTGATGATTTTTTGGAGGTCTTCCCAAATGCATTAGACGAAATGAAAACCCATTTCAGTTCATATTGTACAAATTATAAAAATATTAATTTTATATTGATAGGACAAATTTTAGTATTTTTATAATAATTATTATGCCAAAGTGGTACCTAAAGGTTAAATAGTAAGGTTTACTAAAATTTTAATAACTTTTTTGATTTTAGGTTTTTGAAAAAAATGAATTATATGAGCCCAATCTACATAGAATTTAATTTTAAAAAAAATCCAAAAAAGTGAAATTTTCATCAAATTATGGTGGTCGTACACCAGAGGTTTTCAAAATGTACTTTATAGTCAATTAAAAATTAATAATAAAAAAATTCAATTAAAAAACAAGGAAAAATATTATGACCAATCTTTGATGTGTTAGGTACCTACCCTGAGAAGGATTTAGAAAAAATTATTTATTTACTTCAAAATAGGGTGGTCATACACATGTAGGGTATGGTCCTGAAACAAGCATTTTGAAAAAGGGGTTTTCAAACATGCCAACTAAAATTTATTTTCCACCAGGTGGGTGTTCAAATAAATTATATATTTGAAAACAAGACTCTGAGCACTACATTTTTTAGTAGTGATTGTTTTGAAATTCAATCTCTAAGTGCCTCAAATTTTGACATCAATTGAAAGAAAATTTGAAAAATAGGCAAAACACTTCCACTTTTTGCCCAAAAGTGGGACTCAACTTCTTGCAGCCACTCATAGACTAAATTGTGAGATGGGGAAGTTGCAACTTGATCTAGATGAATCCATGCATAATGAGAAACAACTTGAAATGTTGAATAACATTCTAAGGAATGAACTCTCTAATGTAAATGAATTTAAGGAGAAACTTAAGGCCAGTTCAATGAAGGTAGATGCACAACTTGAAAGATAGAGAATGAAAGGTGATACACATGGTATTGTATTTGAGAAAATCAAAATTTTTGGATATGGTCAAAGAAATCCCTCATCAGACAATCAAAATGGAAATCCTAAGAAATCCTTGGTAAGAAAACCTAATGCTCAAAATTTCAATGGTATATGCGTTGTATGCAATATATTTGATCATAAGGCTTCACAATGCAGAAATAAAGTGGATGGTAGATCTTTTCTTGTCGATGTTTCAAAAGAAACAACTATGGGCCAAAATCAAGTGATTGCAAGAGTATGAAGAATAATTCTTTGGATGGAGGAAATTCAGATGTTACACATGAAATATTTTTGGACGTATTGATAAGAATTGTAGATCAAGAGGAAATTAAAAAAAAATACAGATATGGAAAATAAAATGTGGTGCATGCTACAAATGCAAAAATCCTGGTCATATTGCAAAATGTTGTAGACTTGGAAGTGTGAACATGAAAATAAGAGGTCTGATGGATAACAATAACATAAACAATAATGATAAAAGAAAAAAAAAGGTTGATGCGGAAGAGATTAGGAAGGAGATGATAAATACATGGGTAAGGAAAGGTGATAGAAATAAAAAAAATGATTCCGCACCTGAATGTAGTGTAGAGAATCATTCACAGAACTGATTTAGGCCTTTGGCCTTGGGGGAGTTTTTCCTAAGAAATCCATCAGATCCCCTTATTAGAGTTGATACCTAAATGTGAATGTCATATTCATATGTATCAAGGTATTATAGACATAATTAAAGAAAATCTGAATTAATCTATGTAGATTGATAAGTTCACATAAATATTTTTCATCTCAGTTTGGAAACTGAATAACTTAGGGCATGAAGAATTTATTAGATTAAACTTTAAGATATGTGAAGGGTCAAAAAATAATTTCAACACTTCATTATTCACATTGCGACTAAGAAGAAGAATGTACAAAGATCTTGAATTTGATTTGTACAAAATCTAAGGTGATTATCAAAGATTTGGCGATCAAACCCTTGTTTCAATGGAAAGGAGTTATTTTCATTGTGTTGTTTGATATCTTTCATATTTGGTCTGGGATAAGACTCAGATTGTAGACATTACCAACTATTCTAGGATAGGATTTAAGAAAAAATAATACAATTCATTGGAAGATGATCCCTAAGGTTCATCTTCTAGAGTTCCTTATGGTGTGCTTCACAAAGAGGATATTAGGGTTTATATTCATTGCAATTTGGATGAGTTAGGAAATATTTAGATTCACCAGTTTTTAAAATATTTATAAGTGAATTCCAATCTAAAATATGAGTATAACAACTTAGAGGAGAAGACGATAGCACATGTCTTGAAATTCATTACTTTTGATGAGAATGACTAGATAATATATGTATTAAGGAGAATAAATGATCATTTCATCTGGCTAGACAAACCTTATAATATAACTAAGGAGGTTCTAAGCATTATTACCAAATTTAATGCATTTGGTGAGGTTCCTGCACTCAAATCAATTAAAATTTATATTTTCACTAAAGTACTTATGCACGATGTGATAAGAGAGATATGACTATAAATGAAATTATAAAACCTTATGTGAGGTTTCCATCTATGGTATTGGGTTAGAGATAATTTCATTTATAGCACTATTATCTATTCATCCTATAGGATGATAAAATAAAATGGTGAATTTGATTGGTCTGAGGTCCTTAGAATTCAATTGTTAGAAAATATTACAAAGATTAAGAAGGACAAGAAGGAAATATTCAAGTATGGGTCTTTGATTCTATAGATTTTCTTCTAATTCATGAATGAATTCCCTAGAATTGGAAGGATTCAGTGGTCTATTGATAGACCTGTGGTAGTAAAAATCAGAGACTTCTATTACATTCTTGACAGTAAATCAAGGAGTACATTATGGGGTTTCTTTAAAGATATTCAAGAGAAGATGAAATTGAGGGAATGAATTCCAAGATTCATTATGGAAAAGCATGAGGACACCATATTTATTATGGTAGACATTGATGATATTTTATGGAAGCGGTGGAGCCAAGAACTTCATGGGTTATGCCTATGGGTTATGAAGTTGATGAAATCATTATTGATGCTTTTGCTCAATATTTTCTCAGAAGACATGTTGATCCTAATGAGGAGAGGTTTGTTAAATACAAAGAAAAGAAACTAAAATTACAGTAAGAGGTAAAAAGACCTAGCAGAGAGAGGAAGGTAAGAACATCTAGTAGAAAGAATCGGTATACTAGTTTAGAAGTTGAGAAAAGAAAGAAAGAAGTAGTTGGAAGAAGTAAAGAAGAAGAAGGAAGTAGAGGAGGTGATTGATGTGGATGAGACCACTCCAACAACTACTCCCATTGCATCCTCATAAAAAGCCATATAAATAAGAAGATGAGCTTCACCATCTACAAGTCCACCTACAAAGCCTGCTAGTACATCAAAGGCAATTAGTTAAAAGACACAAGAAATGTTATCTGGTAAAGAAGGAAAGAGAGTGAGAAAAAAGTACAAGGAAATATCAGGCAACTAAAGAAGATGAAGAGGTCATTGATTCTAATGATGTAGTGAAATAATTGAGATTAGAAGGTGCCAAAGAAGCTAGAGTTACCAAGGAAAAACCATCTAGTGAAGAATAAGTCAGTAAAAAGATAAAACGTAACACTAGTAAAACTTCCATCTCAGTAAACAATATTGGAAAGAACTTAACATTACATGGAAATTTGGGGCCACTTAAGAAATATTTTGATAATTTTGATGATAATGATAAGAGGATTCTTGAAGAAGAAACAATTCAATATTTGAGTAAGTATAATAGAGTACTTGTGGAGATTATGTCATATATTCCTAAAGAATTATTTGATATTTTGGAAATAAGAAAGTGAATGCACAATATGAATAGAAGAGGATTAGAGAATGAGTATTAATTGGTCTTTGTCCTATTATTGTAGTGGATGAGATATAAAATATTCTTGAGAAGGCAAAGAAAAAATTCAGAAGCAAAACAAGGCTCAATAAATTAATGATTGGAAAAAAAGATGAAGTTATGTAAGATACAAAGATGATATTGAAGAATATATTTCTAGCTAATAATTTTGAATTGTTGTCAAAGATGATGATTATATTCATGACACCAATGTCCCTAATATTGAACCATTGCAAAGAAGTATTCCTATATAGTAGATAGAGTTTATAATGTGTATATCTATGGAGTTTCTATTATTATTTCAGTTGCTCCTATGCTTGATGTTGAAGGTGAGAAGGAAAATGTTGAAGGAGAGAAGAGCGATGGTGAGGAAGAAAAGAAAGATGAAGGATAAAATGACTGAAACAAAATTTGAGGCAAGAGACACTTCTAAGGTAGTGAAAGAGTTCTTAGATGAATACAAGATGGTATCATATTATGTATAACTAATCAAAGGTGCTATCACTCTTGAAATACTCAGTCCTATTTAGATAATGAAGCTTGCATCAGTTGTACAAGTGAATGAAAGGAAAGAAATATTGAAGACACACATAAAGGACAATGAAATTTTCAGTGTTTCATTTGATATGTTGGAAAATATTATGCCTAAACATGTGAGAGATAAAAATGATACTCCATCTGGCCAGATAAAGGGTCTATTCAATGTTGTAATTACATACTTTGAATATTTAGAAAAATCTGCTATGATAAAAGTAAAAGATGAGTTTGATGATAAGAGATACAATCAGATGTGTTGTTTGAATGAAAGTGATATAATATACTTAGGAGTTGGAATGAAAAAAATAAAATATGTTTTATCAGAAGGAGTAAAGGTGTATAAAGTATGAATTTCCTATCATAAATGTGTTGATAACTTAGAGAAGTTGATCAAGGACAATGAGAAGAAGTTATTTGAATTGTCTACATCATTTGATCCCTTGATAATTTTAGTATCTATTCATGAACGACAAGTAATTTCTCTGATTGATAAGATTAAAATTTTTATCATAGAAAAGGAAAGGGTTATTGGGAGAATCAGTGGGCTTAGAAGCTTAATTGCTCCTATGATGAATACTATGTTTAGTGATTTGAAAGAGGTGGAAGATGAATTTTGTTCACTAGATACACCTGATCTACAATCGAAAGAGAAGATTTCTTATGAATTGTGTGGATATATAAAGATTTTTGCGAGTCTTAAGAAGAGTTGGGATAAGGATTTCAATGCCTTACAAAATAATTTTTATGATGTCTTCAAGCTTTTGTAAGTATGAAAGGGTTACTTGTACATATGCAGCATATATAGGAATTTTGGGTATAAGTTTTTGGTTTTGGACCCCTACCTTTGACATTAATTTAAAAGGGAGAGAGATATGTAGTGAAAATGAATATTTAGCTTTGGGGGAATATATGAGTTTTGGATTTTGAGCAATTAGTATTTTTGGCATTTTTGATACTTGGTCATTTTTCACTAAGTGTTGCCATCAATGCCACAGGGGGAGATTGTTGGAAATAGACACTGATATTAATGGTTTATATGTTTTTATTGGTTGAAACAATATGTATTTTAAATTTTCTCTATACTTCGTTTATCATACCAAAGGATTGAAGGCAAATTCGGCTAAGTATAACAAAAATAGGGTAATTGACAATTTACAAGAAAAGGTTCAATATGGATACCCAATATAGAATTGTGAGGTGCGAACCTAGGGGAAGAATAATAAAGATATACTATACCATTTTCTAGTTTCAAATAACTTGATGCTATCATTTGATCAAGTTATGAGGTTTTGTGTATCAAATGTTGGGTTAACAGTGAAGAACATTGATAAGGTATACAATATCCTTATGTGATCCTATCAGATCGATTTGACAAGTTTTTTTGAGTTTAAGTTTGATGATCTAATATGGGAGAATTATCTGATGTGGTTATTATAGGTCCACGACATATTTTTCATGAGCATTTGGATGACTTACTACATGCTACAATATTTTAGTAAATATTCTTGAGGTCGACCCAATGTTGATTTAATTCTTGGTTGTGGATATATAAGATTGATACATTTGGTTGTTTTGGTGTACGTGGTGTATTCTATGTATGAGAAGGGTATGTGATTAGAGGTTCGATTCAGAGGAAATAAGAGATTGGATATGAAGTGCATTGATTTAGTGTACTGTACCTAAATTAAATTGTTTTAGAATATGTAGATGTTGTGATCCAATTCATTAATTATGGATTGTTTTCCATGATATTTTTAACAAAGTAAGCCTTCCCTTTTGTATTTGAGTAGTGAGCTCTAGGCAATGAGCTTGAATGCATGTGCATTTCACCTTTTTTAATTAAACCTTTATTCTGGTTAATACTTTTGTAGAGTAATTTATTTTTGGGCTCCATCCCCATCGTGGTTTTCCCCTTGATTAGGTTTCCACAGTAAAAAACATGGTGCTATGGTTTTGTGGATATTAATTTTGTGTTTCTTCACTTTACTTTTATTTTCATGTGGTTTATGGTTTAAGAATTGGATTAATAAGGCTAAAAATTGTAGAACATGGATTCACCCCCCCCCTCAGTATTCCTAAATATAAACATACTCTGCATTCTATAAAAATAAAAAATATGATCAAGCAGAGCTTTGAGGATATGAATGGAGACACTAATTCATGTTCTATTTTTTAGGTGCTCAAGCACACCACAAATAGGAGCTAAATGTTCTATATCTCAAGATTGTATTGCTTAGTTTCCAAGTGTGTTAAGACTATGCTAGCTCAACTAAATGTGGCATTATAAATTAATGATGTTGGAATGTTTTTCAATTTCATATAGTGTTCTTTTGTGCTCCACATAATGGTTATTGTTCTTTCTGATACTATTTTTTACTAGAACATATGATGAAAGGCTAAGTGCACTCTAGGGAAACCTAGGAGATTTGTGTCATGCTTTAATGTTGATCCCACATAAAGATGTGTACTAGGTTGTTTTTTTTATTTTATCTCTCTTTTTCCTAGGCCAAATTTACTTCCCTTCCACTACGAAATTTTTTTGGGCTTATCTCTTTGGATAAATATTTTATTTATATTAACATCATCTTGATCAACTTTCAAAAGATTGTTTATGCTTGTAGAGTGTATAAATGAAAGATCAAATTAGTTTCAAGAGGTGTGGAGTGTGAAGTGAATGAGAAAATTCTTAATGCAGATCACAAGTAGTGATTTTAAGGTATCTATATTGAAATCAGAACATAAACCTAACAAAGGAAGTTATTCAAAGGTCACTAATAGTGTGCTTATGTTGCAGTAGAAGTTTAACAAATTTTCACAATATTTTGAGGTTGTAGCCACCTTCTATAAGTTTTGTTATTCTTAGGGAGTAGTGAACCTCCTTTGGTTGTAGCTATAAAACTAATATTTAAGGGATTTTTTGCTTCCTTGAATTATTTCCCTAAAACAAATTTGTAATCTTATTCTATGATATTTCTCACTGTAGTTTTACCTTGTTAGATTTTCCACATAAATATGTCGTTCTCTCATGCAACTATGTGGTATGATATGTTCTTAGAGTGTTGCATTATTTTGTATATCTGAAATAAAGGTTTAACATAAGATGTAGTCAAAAGTTTAAAAGGTTTTATTAAGATATTGAATGACCCCTCCCTCAGTATCTATTGTGTTCAACATATTCTTTATCATCAAATTCTATATGTATATCTTTGTTCTCCATGTCATTGATTCTTTAATAAATATATTAAAAATATTGTCTAGAAAATTATATAGATGATCTAGATGTCTTCATGATTGACTAATATTTTTAAGGTATCACAAATATATATTTGGTTGTATATTTTCTATATTTTTGTTATTCTTTATGAGATGATTATAATAGTAATTTCACAAAACCTTTACAATATATTTCAAAATATTTTTTTAGAACAATATATGGAATTTTTTTATTAGTTATAGATTCTCAAAGTAAATATAAGTATTAAAAATGTCATGAATTCCTATATTATTTTAAATTGAAATTACTGCTATACACTAATGGGTATTCCAGCATAGTAATAGTTCTTTATTTGAAATTTATAATAGTGTTTCCATGTTTATTCAAATATTGACTCAACTACCAATGAACTTAAGACCTTGTCCTTTTTGGTGAAATTTTTGAAATTCCTTAATGTATTTTCATCGTGTTCATTTGATACATAAGTATATATTAAAATTTACAATAGTTTTTTATCTCGATATTATTGATTTATCTAATTTTTTGTGAGAGGTAATGTTTGATATATTTTCAAAGAGTTCAACTTTTTGAATATCTAGGTTGCATATGAAGGAAAATATAAGGAGGTTGATATTAAGGTTACAATTTAGCTTTACATTTTAGGGTTATGTGTAGCATATTTGTAATTTTATATAGAAGAAATGTTTAGGTTTCAAAGACTAGTAAGCTAGTGTAGGGATGCCTTAGTGATAAACTATTAAAATATACTCACACAATTAGTATGGCTAAGCTATGTGACCAAATGTGTTCTTCATTTATCTCTATTTATTGAAGAGTTGTACACTTTTGCTACTTGGCCCACAACTGGATATATTTTGTCTATGAGTCTTAGTGTATTAATCTAAAATGACCTTGGTCTCCACCTTTGGATTTTGGAAGCATTTTCTAGGGTTACAAGAAAAAATTTAAAACACTAACAATCCTAGAGTAAAACAACATAATCTTTTGAAATTTTAAGTTCACAAAAATGTAGGGAAAATAAATAGATTGAGAGATGAATATAGAATATATTGATAAATTAACCAATATAATTGAAAGGTTAATTAATATGAGTTAATACTAATATGTGTATAAAAGGGTTACAATCTCAGTTAGGCCTTAGTTCATTTATACTTTCTCATGTTGTATATTGTCTTGTATGATGTGCTTGATGTTCAAATCCAAAATTTTAAAATTTTTACACACACTATTTAGATAGTGTTGGATCTATTTTACTAACTTAAGTTTACCTAATAGTATGCCACACTTGCAATTTTATTTGTGGATATGTTGTATGTTCATAGCTATATGCTCTATACAAATAATCTTCATTCATATTCAAATTATTTAGGTACTTTCTTAAAAAAATGGTGTTCTAAGAACACATTTCAAATTTTTTATAAAGAGTGAGAAATATGAAAAATCCTTTCATAGTAATTCAAGCCCTTATACATTATTGTTTTCAAGAATCAAAGATACACATGAGAAATACAAAAATTCCTATTTTCATATTCACTAATGTTAATGTAGAAATGTATGTAATGTTGTTTTCTTTTTTATTTGATAAGATCAAATTAAAAAGATAACACTTGTTTCTCAATTAAAATATTAAAATTAAAATTAATTTAAAAGAGATTTACATCTACCATGACCTATCATATATAAAACTAAAATAAAATTTAATCTAAACTAATTTTTATATAGACTAAAATTTTAACATAAACTAATTTAATCATTTATATAGAAAATTAAATGTGAATTACATTATATTTCTGACATGATGGGAGCATGTAAAATCCAAGTACATGAATACCCCTTTTTCCTCTTCAAACAAAATAATAATTTGAAAATACATATCAATTTTGGATATCATTTTGCAATTTTGTCTATTTATACAACAAATAAGTACCTAATATGTCTTTTCAAATTTGGATATCATTAATACATATTTCTTAGATCTTGGTGAATTTTTCTCATATTTTTAATAGTTTTTTGAAGAACATATTAAAGCATAAAAAAATATAGATTTTAGAAAAACTATAGAAGTATTAAGGGATTTATTGTCAAATTAGGCTTATAATGTCTCTCAAATTTGAGAGAATATCTTCCTAGTATTTGAAGGAATTTTTAGAAAAACACTAGATTATAGTTTTAATAGATTACATCAAGTACCATTAGCATGGGCAATATAGAGTATAATCACTAGTTATAAATACATAGTTTTCTCAAAAGAATTTTTTTTTTTATCGAATTATATATTATCTACAACATTTAGGCCTTAAGAAAAATTAGTATATGTGTCATCATTATATTCATTATGATCAAATGTTATATATATATATATATATATATATTTGTATTCTCTATGTCATTGTTTCATTATTAAATATTTAGAAAATTGTTGGCATATTGGAAAATCTAGATGATGGTTGTGTTGGCATTGATTTCAACATAGAAGAAGGATTGATCAAAGGAAGTAATCAGAAGAGTTATTTGCTTTTTGCTAACGTAACTGTTGCATGTTAGCTAGTGGAGCGAAATGTTTAAAGTTGTGGTGAGAATAATATATCTCAGATATGAATTTGTGCACATAGAGGAAGCATGAAAAAGGTGTTTTCTATGTTCACCCAAATTTAAAAAAAAATTCATGATGATTTGGATAGGTAACCAGGTTACAGAAGGTGACTGGAAGACAAGGTAAAAAAATTGTTAACAGGGAGACATAAAAAGGTTTGGTGTGCAAAATGAAGTTACAATTTCATGGAGAGAACTTGTGAGTGTGTTGGAGACATACTTAGGCTATCTTCAACTTAGAGGTTTTGTACTTTAGAGGTTCACAAGGAATAATCTTATTGTCTTGGTGGCTATTTGATAACGTTCTTCAAGTTTGGTGGAAAAGAGTTGGCAAATCCAATGGTTGTGGTAGATTTGAATGTTTGAGTGTTTTTCATGATGCTATAAAATGTTATTGAAGTATGTGCATAATGATTTGGTGATATACATGGATCAAATTGGTAGATTTTTTGGTCAATAATAATATTTTTATTATTATTCATGTTCTTTTCTGACTTAGTTGTTAAATCATGTTGCGTAAGTGCTAAATCATAAAATCTGGGAGATTTATGATATCAAGGTGGTGGTTATATAACCTAGATATGATTTGGTGGTCAGAGATGGATTTGAATCAATATATTTGGTGCGTTGATTGAAGAGATGATGAATTAGGTTTTTGACCTACTTCTTGGTATAAAATGATGAATTAGGGAAAATACAAGGTGCGGATCATGAATGTGAATGCTAGAGGTGGCTAGAAAAGGGAGAGTTTGATTCAGTAGTGATCATAAGTGTTTCAACTAGGGGTTGAACAAATATTTGCATTTTACTACATTGTAGCCATATCAGACATGAGGTGGATATCACTTACACAGTTCACAAAAGGTTTATAGATCATTGTAGTGATCAAATTGTAAGGTTGTGAAGCTTCATCCGGATTTGTATCCTTAATCTTTTTGGTTGAGCAGTGAGCTCTAGGAAGTAACCCTGAATGCATTTCTAATACCCATACATTGCAATACGGTTATACTTATAACAAGGTAGTTTCTTATTTTAGGTAAATAACCTCACCATGGTGTTTCTTGTAATAGGGTTTCCATGATAAAAATCTTGTGTCTATTTGTGTGGATAATATTCTGATTTGTGTATGCATGCATATTTTATTTTCAAGTAATTAGATCGTAAGTTAGGGCATTCATGTTTGAAGGGTTTTAAGGACTAAGGGGTTATAGATTAAAGTTTTAGGAACAACTAATTCACACCATCTTAGTTTTTCAATTTCTATATTAATAAAAATTGGTATTAGTGCTTTGGTCCCTTGAAAGAAGCCTAACAACTTGATGGAGATTAAATATGACAACTTACAAGAAGGATAGTTGTAGGTTTGAAGGAACAAATAAATCTATATGGAAAGGATGGATGATCACTCTGTTGGAAACAATTGTTTAATTGTGTGTTGTCCTTGATGTTACACAAATGTCATATCAGTCATTAGACAGAGTCTACCGAGTTCAGAATGTCATATCAGTCATTAGACAGTTTACCAAGACTACCGAGTTCAGACGGTAAGAGAAGCAAGTTACAGAGTCTACCAAGCACTCGAGAATAATATATTGAGAAGTCAGTTATTACCGGGCTCACTCGGTCAACCAAGGAAATCCAGTGCTTACCGAGTTCAGTCGGTCATCAAAGTAAAATTGATAGGAAGTCAGTCTTCACCGAGTTCGCAGTGCTTACCGAGTTCAGTCGGTTACCGAAGGATTTTAGCAGAATTGACAGTGTTCACCGAGCATCAGTGAAATGTTTATGCAGCCGACCAAAGTAA
>MU223586.1:4477905-4519182 GCA_018584345.1 Thuja plicata | reverse complement strand
TATAAGGTTAATTCACCGAGTAACAGTAATATATATATTAAAGACATCTAAGGGACTTGTGGATTTATTTTTGTGGTAACTGATTCACCCCTCCCCTCTCAGTTACTCCATCCTTATTTCCAACACACTCATCTAAGATGCATTGGAGAATAATATTGGACCATCACAAAGAACTCCTACACTCATCCTGCAGATCTATCCATGGATACGCCAGATTAGATATAATAGTTTGAGTAGAACATCACAACAAAGGAAGCATTGCTAAGTGTTCTATCAAATATAGAGTACACAAATGTGTTGAAATTAGAGACTGGTTATGAGATATGGAAAAATCTAGAGACACTTTGTGAAGATGATGCATGTGTCAAGCAACCTAAGTTAAAAATCCTAATGGGAAAGTATGAATCTCTGAGAATGTCTGAGGATGAGAACATTAACCCTTACATGTTGAATATAAATGAATTAGTTTGCAACATCAGATGTGCTGGTGGTGTATTCTGTTGGCACCTGAAAATTCAAGCCCTCACTATGTGAAATATCAAGGAAGTATAATATTTATTTTCATTTTCATAAATATTTTCCTATTTTGAAATTTAATTAAACAATTAAAAAAGGCTCTAAATAATTGTCATTATCCTATTTCCATATTTATTAGCAAAACTTTAATATTATATTTCAATGGATTTAATGCATAACTATTTTTGAAATAGAAATAAAATAAAAATGGAATAGTAGGTATATAGGACAAAAGGGCAGCGATTAGGAGTTGAACACTCGACCTCTCAAGCCAACACTTTTTCCTACCTACGTACCCATCCCCACTATAACCAATTAGTCTAAATGTTTTCTTTGATTTATGTGTTAGAGAGAATCATATTATCTCACTTCTCTTTTATATTTTCTATTAAAAGTGTTTTACATAAATGTATTTCCTTTATTTTAGTTTTATCCTAATTTACTAATGTGAAATATCTTATTAGGGTAACAAGGTATAATTGGGTATCTTTTATCTTGTTATTTTTTTTGAAATGTATATTTCACCTTCTATGTTTATTGAAAATATTTACTGTGGTGATTTATGCATATATTTCTATGCTTCTAATTTGATCTATAAAGATACATAAAAATATTTTGATTAATATATTCCCTTTTTACCTTGGTTATTTTGAAAATATTTATTAAGGTAAATTACATTTTTTTAGGGTTACCTTTAAAAGTTATCTTTTTCTTAAATATTAACAACCTTACCCTATGTAAATTATTCAAAATATCATTTTAGGGTAATTTTTACCCTTTTATTTTATAGGGTGAGTTATAATATTTACAATTATTGCACCCTTGATTCTAGAAATATATTTATATAAAATTAGTATTGTTTCATATTTTGGAAGAGGTATTTTGAAAAAAGAAATACATTATGTTTAATATTTGAAAGTAAAACTCTTAATTAAAATATATAATTAATGGATTTTAGGTTTTATCTTACTAATTGAATTTTTTGTACTTTGATAATTAAACGAGGATACCTTTGATTAAATGTTTAAATCTTATTTGTATTTTGCTTAGGTTATCAAATACCTTTTCATGCATTGCAAAGAATGTTCCTATGTTTTGGTTTTATTGATAATTTATTTTGATATGTTATTAGTTATTAAAATCATTAAATTTTAAATAGGGATCATTTTGGAAATTTAAAAATATTATTAATTTATAATGAACCCTAAATTTAAAATTTATTAAAAGTTATCTGATATTGGATCTAGTGTGCAGGAGTTTTACATTATAAACATGTGTTGATTACTGAGCAAATTACCTGAAGATGTGACAAAGTCTATTTATAATACAGGAAATGTTTTTCCTCAAACCATTTATATGGTTAATCTTATACTTTTTAGGGTTAGTTTTAGGGATTAGGTATTTATGAAAGGGTATGTCCTTTCACAGGAACCTGTGAAAAACTTATAAATATTGAGTCAAATAAATTTAAAACATTAGAATGAGATTTTTGGGGGACATGACAATAGGAGGAAAAATCCAGCAACCATGAATTTTGAACCATCATATGCAAATTTTTCAAATACCATATGAGATAAGTTCTCTTATGTTTATTTGAAGTTATATGTTATTATTTTCAATTAGTTTTTCGGATACTCTGTGTATTAGAGTGTTCCACTATTTTCTATTCCCTGAATATTGTAATTCAAAGTTAATATATACAACTTGAGTATCAATTGTATGGTCTGCGCGTCTACCATTGTTCTTATCGGTTTCTTAATTTGATTTAAATTTGATTAGATTAGTTATGTAAATTGATTTGAATTGTGAATCAAGCGGAAGCCTATGGAATGATATTCTTTCTTTATTAAAAGTAAGTTTTCTTAAAACTGTCTCTGATTATACGTAGGATTTGGAAATTCTTGACTCTATAACCCAAATATTCATTAGGCACTGATCTTATTATTGTTTGAAAATTGTTATTTGGTTCTTATTTTGTAGTTTACAAATTGTTCTGATTACTTTTCTAAAGGCATTTGAAATTAGGTTTCTTAGTGATAATTCAGTTTTAGTTTAGATTTTATAGATTAAAGCTATCAGGAGATTGTATCGCTTCCCTCCAAAGATCATTTACCCCTTTGGAAGGAATTGTTTTTTTTTGTGCATGCATTTGTGCAACATAGGGAACTTGTTAATCTAGGGTGAATTTAGGCCTACCAGCCTTGGTTCGATCAAGCTAGAATTGCAGAGGTACTAGTGTGTGTTGGTCAGTTGGCTGAAAATGGTCCATCATTTTTGGGCACCAACAAATCAAAAACTCTACTGGGGAGCTATCTATGAAAGATATTTTGTAGAATCTTTGGTTGCGGTTGTGAAGTTCAGTAAGACTCCACTGGGAGAGAAGACCCAGAATAATTATTTCCTCATAGAGAGTGAGGTGGTGAATCTAAATCTTAGCTTTGAAGAAAGATTGAGAGAAACTTATGTTAGGGAGAAGATCCCTAAAAAATAATACCTTTGTGGAATTAGAACCAATCAAAATAAATAGAAATTCAAAAATTTTGTACATACCTGATACAACACAACCTAAGAGAGATGAGCGGGAATTGTCTTATGAGCAATTTCTGAATTCAAGTCAAAATAGTCCCGTTAGTGACAATGGAAATAAAAGCCTATGCTTTGGTCCAAGGAACATTGATATATCTGAACATGAAGGGTGAACTTGGGAAGATGAAATTTGTATATATAATGGCACAAGGATTAATCTCTATGGATAAGAAGGACGAAGGAATGATTAGGGCATTGAAATGACATCTGAATGAGATTTTTAGAAGGCTAGGGCTTCAAAGAGAGGATGTTATATCACTGTGTAATAGCCCCAAAGCTGCAGAAGTAAATTCAATGGAGGAAGAAATTGATAAAAATGATAGGATCCCTAAATATTACCCTCCTCACAGGCAAAACAACAAGGATCCTTTCAAAAAATTTATTCTAATCCATTATATATATCAGGTAACAAAAGAAGAAGTGGCAATGGATACCATGACGCATAGAGCAATAGAAAAAATGCATAAAATGGTGAAAATGAAGCACATAAACATAATAATAATAATCATTATGATGATTATGCTTTGCAGCATGAAGAAAATAGAAATCAGGTGCAGGCTGAGGGGAATAATACACAAGATCATATTTATCCTATGCAGCATAATGTCACACAATATAGAGATCATGAGGAGGATGCACATTATAACTTGCAAATTAATAATAATAATCATCATTGTAATTCATAGGAACGATATTGTAAAGCCATGGAGGGAGAAAAGGTTTTCGTGCAGCCCTATGGTGACTCTAGGCAGCCCAATCATGGTCATATATATTAGATTCGTTGACTCAAGTAGCATGAAATAGAATCTATTTAGCCTAAGCAACATGGTATTTACCATACACAACATTATCATATTTATATGCATCAACAAAATGATACAAATCAATTCCAACACTATGAACTCGTGCAGCTTGGTGAAGAACTCGCGCAGCCTTGTGTTAATCTTTTGCAGCGTGAAAATAGCAATGAATATTATCTGAATCCTGTGCAAGGTGGTGAAATATGTATTATGCAGCCAGCTGGAAACCATATGTAGCATTATATTAATGTTATGCAAGGCAACAATAATAAAGAGTATCCACAGGTTAAAAATTATATTGCCCAGCAATATATCAAACCCAAGCATTCTGGTGTGGATCCCACATAGCAAGGGGAGCATCTATGTGCTAGGTCCACACAACATAATGGAGAGATCACACAGCCCATGGAATTTTCCATGCAACCCTCCCCTTATGTTATGCGACATCATGATAAGTATGAAGAGCATGCAACATATATTGTGCAACAATATAGAAACCACGCATAGCAATATAGAAACCATGGGCAGAAATATGGTAAGGCTACATGGTAGCATGGGGATCCTACATAGGCCCAAAAAGATATTACATAGGTTAAAGACTATAATACACAACAATATGTTAAACTTATGCATTATAGTGTGGAGCCAGCGCAATAAACATATTTGAAACAACAAAATGATAGTAAACATACCAACCAATATGTACATCCTCATGAATAATGTGCACAGCATCCAGAGCAATGGAGGAATAATAATAAACAACAATATAATAATGAGAAAAATAATTATGTTGCACAACAACATGTGCATCATTAGAGACGTGCTGAACAACACCAAAATCATCCACACAATGGAAATCACATGCAACCATTAGATTGCTAGCAAAATTCCTTAAATACGCACAGTCAGAATGATCATAAATATATGCATGATATGCAGTTACAAGATAATCTACATCATCAACAACAATAGGCATATCACCTTGGAAGAGGACCAATGCAGTATGAATATGGAGGTCAAAACCATGCACAGCAGTATGAAATGGACACGAATCAGCAGTTTGGGTATTCTAGAAAACAACAACATAAGAAACTCAGAGGTATAATGCAACCTCATACATACCAATATGCTAATCAAGGAGGTCAAAATCAATGTTTTTGGAATAATGATCAGATTAGAAATCCAGTTGATGTCATCTTTCAAACAGTTAATGAGAGATACAGACAATTAGATTTTTCAAATGTTATATGCTCTCCTGACCTGATACCAAATAAATTAAAATCTGCTATCCCTAATTTTACTAGTGATGGATCACAATTAGCACAACAACATGTTATAAATGTCAAAAATGTCACATATGAATTTGACATAACCTACGAAGATGTGCGTATGAAACTATTTTTGCAGTCCCTAAGAGATAGTGCAAATGAATGGTATAGAAACATGTTGGACAATTCAATGAGTAGTTGAAATGATTTTGTTGATTAGTCTTTAGAAGAATTCGCAGAACATAGGGATCCAAATTTTTCATCTCACGAGTTAACAAGTATAAAAAGAATATGAATGAGACTATGAAGGATTTTAACAAAAGGTTCAACAAAGTGTTAAATAAGATTCCTAAAGATATTCTCCATCTGGATCCATTTTTAATATCTTTCTACATAGGAGAATTTGATGTTAAGAAAAATTATGAAATAAGGTCTCGTAACCTAGAAACAAAACCACATACATTTAAAATTGCATTGACTATTGAAAACAATAAAATAGATGCTAGGAGAACAGATAAGAGAAGTAACCCTAAACTTTTCAAACCCACAGTTCCAAGACAGAATAATGATAAGGATAAAATAGATGAAATATGGGGGATGGTAAAAAACTTGCGAATAAATAAGAATCGTGCTCAGGTAAACAGAAACAACATAAATTTCAACAAAAATGATCGATACAGGTTGCAAGACATGCCTTATCATATTGACTAGAAAGATAGACAAACTTTGAAAAAGTAGATAGAAACCCCTGACCCACTTAAGAGGAATAATCACTTCATAGAAGGTGAAATTTGGCCGTGTGATGTATGCAAATTACCTCATTCACAAGAGGGGTGTCTACTAGCTCACAAAATTTTAGAAGAAACTAATCAGAGAGATAAGGATCAACCCATGATAAATGCAACGTCATCCAACCCATTTTGGGCAGCAGATAGTGATGATTCCAAAGAAGATTATATACCAAATGAGGATCATAGGAAGTTGGGATATTATCAAGAGAAACAAATCTTTTCAGATAATGATGAGAATATATAAATAAAAAGGTCAACTAGAGAGTAAAGAGAAGCATATACTATAACAGCATTGGAAAAGGTTCGTAGCAATTATCATTTGAGGAACAAAGCTATAAACTTGGACCATGAACAAGTAGTAGAAATATTGAAAGTTCCAAACAAGAGTAGCAGTGTAAAAAATGGAAAAGCGAAGGTTCCTAAAAGGAAATTTGATTCAACACTAAATATAAGGAAACTAAAGGACAAGAAAAGTAGTGGTAAGCAAATTTCTAACTGCGGTTCATTTATGTCTCAAGCATTGTCATAGGTAAAACTTTATGTCCCTCTAATGGAGATGATGAAATTAACTGATTGTAGGAATGAAATGCTCAAAATAACAAATGATGTTGTTAAAAAGAATTGCAAAGAACAAAAGGAAAATGAGGAGTTACCAGTTATTTGTCTAGGAACATCTATTAATAAGGATACTACTAAATTAAACCCTTTCTTTTTAACTTTTTAAATAAATAATAAACTATTAAGAAACTGTATGTTAGACTCTAGAGCAGCAGTTAATATCATGCCTCATGGAGTTATGAAAGAATTAGGAATGAATGCAGATACAAGTTATGGCAAGTGCTATGCCATGGATTATAGATCTATCCCAGTTATTGGAATAATGAAAAATGTTGAATTCAAGTTTCCTTCTTGTCCTGAAAAATCAATTGTTGTAGAAGTACCCCCTAGTTATGGAATGTTATTATCTAGAAAATTGACTAAGTTGGTAGGTGGAAATGTCTAATTAGATTTATCTTATGCTTCTATTCCAGTTAATGACAGGATTATGAGGATTGATAAGGAGCCAAGGTCTACTTATATCATCGAAGAAGTTGATCCAAGTCAAGTAACATACTTTTTCCATATAGAAGTAGAGAATTTCCAAGTAAGTATTCATAAAGATATTATTGAAAATACTAATCCTATTGAATTACATGCTAAATAAACTAGTATTTGCATTTGGAAAATGTTTTTTGATGGATCATGTAGCAAAAGTGGTAATGGAGCAGGTGTAGTTTTTGTATCCCCAAATGGGAAATCTTTCAAATATCTCTTTTTGTTGGTTTTTGATTGTACTAAAAATACCACAGAGTATGAAGCACTCTTTTTAGGCCTAAAAATAGCAAGTAAGCATGCTATTAAACTTCTTTCTATTTATGGAGATTCTAAATTGGTTGTATCTCAAGTTAGGGATAAATTTTTTGCTAAAAATCAAAACCTAAAAAGGTATAAGATTGAGGTATGGGATTCCATAGAGTGTTTTGATGATTTTTCAATAACTTGGATAGATAGGTATAAAAATATTCTTGCAGATTTTATGGCTAACCTAGAAGTTAGGCATAATGATATTCCTTGTGAAGATATTATATAGGTTGAGACCAAATCAAGACCAGCAGTGCTTGATAACATTTAAAATTAGCAAGTTTTTGAACATGATAGAGATATCATAAAATTCCTTGCATGTGAAGAAAGGTATCAAGATCAGTCTATTGATTTGAATGCTTATGTTGAAACAGTTGAAGGAAAAGAAACTTTATTTGGGAAAGACGTGATTCATCTTAAGTCTAAAAAAATCCCAAAGGGACTTGTGGCATTAGAAAGAATGTTTGATAATAAAGACTATAAGAATGAAATTAAGATGGAACAAACTCCTACTGAGGAAGTAGAAAATATAAATTTGGGAAATGAACATACTCCCAAAGAAGTCCTTATTGGTAAGAAACTAACACCAAAAATTAGGTCAGAGATTATTGGCTTGCTTAGAAAGTAGAGACATGTATTTGCATGGTCTTATGATGACCTCAAAGCATATAGAGAGGACTTATTCCAACATGAAATACCCCTAAAACTAGATGCAAAGCCCTTTAGACAAAGGCAAAGACCCATAAATCCAAATTTGGCTCCTAAGATGAAGGAGGAACTAATAAACATAAGAGATGTTGGTATCATAAAGCCAATTAGGCACTCTACTTGGGTTTCAAATCTGGTACCTATTAGGAAGAAAAATGGAGATATTAGACTTTGTGTAGATTTCAGGAATTTAAGCATATCTTCATTAAAAGATAATTATGCACTACCTAACATGGAAGCATTATTACAAAAAATCACTTTTAATGAGTTGTTATCCATGATGGATGGGTTCTCTAGGTATAATTAGGTGAAGGTTAAAGAGGAAGAACAGTATAAAATAACATTCACCACACAATGGGGTACATATATTTATGCAAGGATGCCATTTGGAATTAAAAATGCTGGGGCTACATTTAAAAGAGCCATGGATGTGGCTTTTGAGGACTTCATTGATGTTATTATGGCAATATATCAGGATGACATCACAACTTATTCCAAAAGGGCTAAAGATCATTGCAAGCATTTAGAACAAATCTTCAAAAGAGCCCTTGAATATGGGATATCCTTGTATCGTCTTAAAATGGAAGAACTTCCATGTTAAGAATTTTTAGCCCTCCTTAGGGGATTTTTTTGACCATCATCATATCATCCCCTCATTTTTGCATCATCCCCTACTTCTGTGCCTGTTTAGGGCCTTGATTGGGCCTCTCCGGGTACCTTCCATCCCACCTATCACATTTTCTAGGGGTTCTGACCCCCTGGGTTAGGGTTTAACTTGACCTTGACCTAGGTCAAGGTCGACCTTGACCTTGACCTGGGTCCCCCTTTCAAAATTAGTAACTTGTGGGCTTTCGGGGGTCATCAAAAATTCATTTTTCCTGCTTCGGGGTCAGCTATTTTGGGTTCTGAAGTGGTAAATCCTAAATTTTATTTAATATAGGTCCTCTTCTAGGGGCATGGGTCTAATTGGAATTTAATTCTCCAATGTCAGCCTCCTTAGAAGATTGTGCCCTAGTTTAATATAAAAGGGAGCCTTCTCCTCTCATCTTCTCTAACAAGCATTGGTGATAACTATCAACTATTGAGCACTAATTCTCTCCAAGTGAAATCAAGAAAGAAAAAAGTTCAAGCATCCATTGTTATACATTTTTTCAAGCCTTCCAATCATTCAATTTCTCCATTTAAGATCAAGGATTCAAGCTTTCAATCCTTTGAAGGGATTTGGTTCAAGCATTCAAGATTCAACATTCAAACAATAGATCTAGCCATCATGGTGGTGTGATCTTCCTTCAAGATTCTTTTGCATCCTCAACTCTCATTCATTCTCCCTTCAAGGTGGATTTAAAGCATACAATCATGGAGGTTTATGGTTTCTATTGAGTCCAATCTTTCATATTTACATACTTGCTATATTTGAATTACAATTGCATATCTATTCAATATCATAGTTTCATTCTTAGATTCAATTCTACTACTCGCTAGCATTCTATACTTTATTGATTTCAAGGTTAATTCCTAAATTGTGTTTGACTAAGGCAAACCCCTCTTTCCCAACAAAAAAATCTCTTTTTCTTGTAGGTACAGGTTCAGGATTGAAGATTTGAGCTCAGATTTGGATACCCTTTTCAATGAACTATCAAGATCTATGAACACATTTTCTGTCGAACCTGTGTAGGTTAGGGTAGAAATTATTGGGTTAGTGGTGAGATTAGTGCATCAAGGTGGATAATTTTATCAAGATGGTGTCGGATCAGAAAAATATTTATGGGTTTTGTTTGTCTCTGCGTTTCCTTTCTGGATCATACTTTAGTTTATCTAGAAACAGAGTACAGACACCAGAAAACAACATTCTTTGATTTGCAATTCTTTTCAGTTAGTACTTCCTCTCATCCTTTTCAATTACTATAATATATCATATCTCTTTAATTATAAAATATAATTTAAGATCTTCTTCCTTTCCCTCATTTCCAAATGATTGATTCATTTGTGCATTGATCCTCATTTTGGGTTAGTCAACTTGGATCTTTCATTTGTGCATTTGGGGATAAAAGAGGGACATATTATCTTCCTTCCCCCTACATGCTTAATTAAATCTAAATACAAAACAAAAACACAAAAATTAAATGTAAAGGTTAAGGAAATACACCCCTTAATAATACAATATAATCCAATTTTCTTCCTTTACAATCCTTAAACCCAAAGAAATGTCATTTTGGGGTAACTAAAAGTAAACTTCTTGGACATATTATATCTAGAGATGGAGTGAAGATAGATCTAGAAAGAATTGAAGTAATTAATAAGATTCAAATTCCTAAAAATGTCAAGGGGATTCAATATTTCTTTGGACAAATCAACTCTGTGAGAAGGTTTGTCTCAAACTTTTTGGAAATTGTTAAACCTATTGCAAAGATGTTAAAAAAGAATGTAGTTCTAAAATGGACAGATGAGGCCTTAGAGGATTTTTCTAACATTAAGAAATAAATCAAGGAAGCTCCAATTTTGACATCCCCTGATTTCTCAAAACCATTTCAACTATTCTCTTTTGCTTCCTTTCACACCATTGCACTTGTCCTATTAAAGGAAAATTATGAAGGACATGAGCAACCGATAGCCTTCTTCAGTAAGACTTTACAAGCTTCTAAGTTAAACTATGACATACATGAGAAATAGTCTTATGCATTAGTAAAGGCAGTAAAGTCATTCAGGCCTTATTTAGTTCGAGCCAAGATTGTGGCAGATGTACCTAATGCAACAACTAAACACATATTGAGGCAATCAAAAGTCATAGGTATAAGATGCAGATGGATTAATCAAGTTCAAGAATTTGATATTGAGATTCAAATCACTAAGTTAATAAGAGAAAAAGGGTTGGAAAAACTCATGGCACCCAAATAAACCAAGTGGACTAGGAGAATTCAGGAACTAGCATTGAACATTGTCCATGGTACATCTTAGCTCTTTTTCTTGCAATACAACCTTAAAATGACAATATACTTATATACTTGAATGGAAAATCCTTTTTATGCAAGATAAAGGATAATTGATGACATATTTGATAACACTAGGGATACTTATTATCATCTCCTTCTTTTTTGAGCTCCACAAACTCAGGAAGGTATTGCCTATGATAGATTACTAATTCTTACGTCAATTTTTTTAGTGGACTAGTTCATAGATAGGTTTGTTACTTCTGACCTCACTGAACAACTTATAAAATACCTTGGAGATTGTAGTGATTATTTTAAAATAGAGTGCTATAAGCTAGGATATGGTCTTGATAACATAAACCAATGAGATAAGGACTTTTATCCTTCCTTTTGATTTTACAAGGGGTAACCTAATGATCCTCTCTTCAAGGAATTAGCAAAATGAACTGTACCCTAAGAATACAATTAATTGAATGGAATTATCTATTTTTCAATGTATATGATTGAATAATTTGAAAATATTGAACTATGAATTAATTACTTAGAAAATACAAAACTAGCACCTAATCCCTGGGCTATGACTCAATATCTTGTATAAATCCACAGTAAGGTAATCAATAAAACACTTGCAACAAAGATAGAATACCTTATAAACTATCCTCTCCCTACAAATTTATCATCCAATCCTCAAAATAATGCTATGTTCCCTGGGTTACTTGAAACAATTTAATCCTTCCTTGAAAGAACTTACAAGTAACTGCACAATCAACTTATGATCAGTGTGCTTAAATGCCTTATAGATACACACAGAAGAACAATAACAGAAATATAAATAGAAAATTTAGATTCTCAAAAGAGATGGAAAAATATTGTATTGATGTCTCAAAGATTCAAATACATTAGATAGACAAATAGTACAAAGGTTCAGATACAATTTTTGTCTGCCTTGTAATTATATTAAAATTTCCAACTCTCTCTCTCTCTCTCTCTCTATCTATCTCTCTCTCTCTCTCTCTCTCTCTCTCTCTCTCTCACTCTCTCCCTCAAAAAGGTTAAANTGTAATTATATTAAAATTTCCAACTCTCTCTCTCTCTCTCTCTCTATCTATCTCTCTCTCTCTCTCTCTCTCTCTCTCTCTCTCTCTCACTCTCTCCCTCAAAAAGGTTAAAATTAACATATATATTCTTAAATCATCTTGGAATCCTTAAGACAATAATTCAACAAGCTTTGGATGATTTGGAGACCTAACCCTAAAAATATAGTAAAGAAAAAATACAAGAATGATCCAAGCGGTGGGAGGACAAAACTAAGGAATGAAATCTGATTTGCACTTTGTTCTTTTGTGGATTTTAGTACCTTTGTCTATAGTTGTTCAAGATAGAATCTATTTTTTATTGAGATATAGTGACCGCCATTTAAAGCTAACCTACACTAGTATTTTAGGATTGCTAACTTCCCTATGGTCAGAGAGCAGGTGCCAGGTGTCCTTCACTCTGCATCCAAAATGTCTAAATCCATGTCAAAAACTTTATTTTTCTAAGGCTTTGTCAGTGTGTCCCATGTTGTGACCTCTGCATTAGAAGGCCAGTTGAAGATTTGAATGTTTTGCAGATTTTCCTTCAACTTGTCCCATCTGGCATTAGTTATGCCATTGATATGTATAACAAATTTGGTGAAGTCATTCTCAGTCTTAAAGGCTTCATCCAAAATTTTGTTGTATCTCTCCATGTCAAGATCTCCCTTGTTAGAGATATATATATCTTTATCAGACATCACCTTATCAAATTCGATGATCCATGCTCCTAAAGGCTTGATCTGACCATCCTTTGATCTAATGGAGGGTACAAACCTATTGTATTATGGCCTAGACATCTTCATTTTGGCCTCAACCTGATTGAATTTACCCTTAAAATATGATAAGGTAAATCCTATGTGGTCTTTCTCTTCATGTACTTGGATGACTATATCTGGCAGATCATCCCTCAAAGGTTGTAATGATGCTAACCTTTCAAAAAGGTGTGTCCTTACTAACCAACTAGCATAATATGGGTTCAAAATTGTTACATAATTAGTAACCTCTACATGTAACCCTGGAAGTTTATTATAAGCATCTAAAACTACATTTTCCTTATCTTTTACTACATGTATCCTGTGCTGCAAAATTTCAAAAAGAGCACCCAAAATAATATCATTATGCTCTTTAATATCCACCCCTATTTCATCACCTGCCCATTCTATCTGGACTTCACTAATACTGACCTCTTTTGGTTCTACAGGGGAAACCTTTGGTCTTTCTTGTAATTTTTATTTCAACTCACTGATTACTTTTTCATTAGCATGGAGTTGTATTCTACACAACTCTCTACTATGTACAATTTCACTCCTCTCATCTGTCATCTTTTTTATGTTCTCTGATAATTGAGTAGTTTTAGCTTCAATGAGCTATGCAGATTGTGTCATTACTTGGGCTATTTCCATATCCCCTGTATTCTATACTGACCAAATAATTTGGTTCCCTACCATCTTTTCTTCTATGCTCATGACTGAGGGCTTATTATCCTTAGGATCTAAGCTCCACATAGCCAATCCTTGGGACTTTGGATTGTATCCAAATCCCTTAATCATGTCTCCTACCTGAACCTCTGATGACAACTTCATATCAGGTTTCCTCCTCACTTTATCAATGATGAATGTAGATGCCAAATCCCAACCTTCCACAAGAAACATTCAACTGGACTTAACCAGTTGTCTTGCCTCTTTAAGATTCATCCTTTCAGACTCGGGACCGTAATCTTTCAATTCTTGCAAGGCCTCTTCTATCACTGGGGCTCCTCCCTCTAGTTGTAACTTTTCTCTTACTAATCTTTGTTTGTTCCAAACAAGATATTCTTTAAATTCTTTTGTGTTGATGGATTGGTCATCACTTAAGAATTCTTATTGGTACAATGTCCTTTCATCAGTGCAAGTCTGAAGTGGGATTTCAATTTCCTCTTCAATGTTATTTTGCATCCTTTTTCCCTGCCTTATTTGCTTTCTCAATTCATGGTCATAAGCTCTATTTCTTGGGATAAGAGAACCAATTTTGTCTTTTTTATGGGGGCTCATCTATGACCTCAGCTTCTAGGACTAAGGTTAAATCCACAAAATTTTCTACTTGTTGTTCCCCTTTTGCTGATTGATATTTAATCATTTGTTGATCCATTGGAGGTGGGCTAGGCACATAGTACTCTTTGTCACTCTCCTCTTCATTTTTTGATGAATAATATTTCTTCTTCCTCTTATCACTCTCATCTAATACATCTTCCAATTTATTGCACAAGAGATTGTGTGACTCAATCATAGAATCAAGCCTCTTAAAATAGGGCAAGTCAGGGAAAAAACCACTAAAATTCAATCCTTTTCTCTTCACCTATCTTTCTAAATCCAGTAATTCATTAAAATTTTGGGCTCTCAAAGAAATCTCATCATCATCAATCATATTTCTGAGCACATCTTCTTCCATACATTTCTCATGCTCCTTATTAAAAGGGATGGAAGCAGTCAATAATTTCCTTGCACTTGATATAAAACCTTCTGAATCAACATACCTACATAAAGAAATATGCATTCTGAAATGGTCCATCCATGAACTTATTAAATCTATAGTCCCTTTCCCAATCATGAAACCATATATTCTAAACTATCTAGGGGTGAAAGTTCCCTTCCTATGGGGAGCTAGATGTTCCTTATCTGTTAAAATTAGTTACCTTATGAATTCCATGGCTGCTATCCTTGGTGCCACATGAGATGGAAATATGTGGGGTGGGTGAATGCAACCATACACTGTCATCATTGTGTAATTTTGTTCATAATAGAAATCACCCCAATTTTTATCCCAGGCCATTTTTCCACCATATCACAGGGCCTCAAGAGTTGTAACACTTGGATTGGTAGCCTCGTCTTCTCAAAACCAAGGGCTACAAGGATTGGGAAAACTATTCAATTCTCAAATGTACAAAAATCATAATCTTTTGATGTGTAATTCCATACCCTTACCCAGAATTGGATTGGATTAGGTTGATTCTAAAAGAATCTATGTGGCCTTAGGTTGTCAAAATCCATCAAGGGGAAGTTGTAATAAAGAATTAAGTGCATAAATAAATAATATTGCATGAACTTATGGTTTGCCTCCTTGTCCCAAATTTCTACAAACCCTTCATGCATCCTATCAATTACATATTGGATATAATCATAGTTAGTGCTGACATGAGGACTTTGTATGTCTAGTACCATCATAAGGATGTCAAAAGTAATCCTTTCTCCCCCTACCTCTACTCCCAGTACTATGTATAATGCATATGCAATGTATTTGATGTAGTGGTTCAGATCCTTATAGGCATAAGGAATCGCCCCTGGGATAGGCTTAATGAGACCCCTCATTTTCTTAGGGACATGATTATCTTTGATCAATGTTGCTACTACCCCAGCCTCTCTGAAATATATATTCTTCAATTTATGCAAATCAATCTCCGTGCTCATGGTGGAGTAACAACCGAATGCCTTTATGAATGAATTCCTATCCAGGGTCACTAAGGGTTTCCCATCACTCTTCTTAATTATTTTAGTAAGAGGGTCATATCTATTTGCCAATTCAAGAATAAAATCTGCATCTAGAAATACATCTGGCACTGTTAACTTAGCTAACTGACAAGTCCAAGGGTTTGAGATTGGAATGGCCTGGTTAGAATTTCTCTAGAAATAGTGATATAAAGAAAATCCAGAAGAACCTAGAGTCTTAGCAGCTCTGATATCAGAATAATTATCTAGAAGATTTCAACACTTACCTTTTTGTTTTTAGTGGAGCCAAGTAAAAATTGTAGAAAATCATCTAAATAGTTCCTCTTTCCTTTTGTGTCTTCACAAGTGTCTCCACTTCTCCCACTAGAGGATGCAATACTCAGTTCTTGACTCATCTTTTCTCTGTTCTTGTACTGATTACAATTCTCTTACCGATATTGAAACAAATCTTCTCTAGACCCTCACATTTCACTAAATTCTATATAACCACTAAACTATTCACAATTTTGAAATTCTGATCACTACACCATTTAACCAATTATATCACTGTATCAATTCTGAATCAAGAGGAACTTCAAATTCACACTTCACTATTTGAAAACTCAAATCTTCTGAGAAAATGTTAATTGTGAAGAAAACTTAAGCTCTAAAATTTCAAGTGTCGACGAAGTAAAATGACAACAACTATGCTTATTTATAACTGAAACATCAATGCAAACATCCCTTCATTCAATCATTTCTGCAATTAGTTTCGCATACTATGAAATGTATTCAATTGTGTAGCCGTAGCTCTTGATAGTGATAGGAAATGAAATTTGAATGAGTACTTTTCTCAGAAAAACCCTTATTCTATTTGACTGAGATCAAGTCTGATTTGTTAGTATTGATTACAACTCAGCTACCTTTTCCACCATGGATAAGGTATCCACTTTGCAACAAAACAACTTACATCTGAATTGAGTTGAAAAAAATTACCTTTTGTCTTTGATCCTGATGCAATCATGTCTCCTTCTTTGTTGCTAATAAATAATTTGTTGTCTTTGAATTCCAAATGATAACCTTTGTCAAGTAGCTGTCCAACACTTAGTAAGTTGTGATGTAATCCATCAACATACAGAACATCATTTGTCTAATTCTTTCCATCCAGGGTGATAGATCCTCTGCCTATGATAGGTTTGGGAGTGTTATCTACAAACCTAACCATACCACCTTTGTATTTTTCTAGATGAAAAAATCTATCTTTATCACCTGTCATGTGATGAGAGCATCCGTTGTCAATGATCCAATCCATTCTAATGTCTACTTTGGAAATTAGGGCTAACTCATGTGCTTCCTTTTCATCTTCAATTTCCATTTCCTCAAGCAATTTTTCCATGTCTTTAAGGGCACTAAATCCAATTTCATCTTCTCCTGAATCTTCATCAATTACACCTTCTTCAGCATGATAGCATTCCTTCTTGTATTTAGGTTTATAATCATATATGAATTTGTTTACTCTTGTAGGACACTTGGATGCAAAGTGACCATTCTTGTTGCATGAAAAACATTTGAATGGAAGCTTTCCTTCATATTTCCCTTTTCCTTTCTTTTCTCTTTTAGCAATCATAGAAATTATTTCTTCTAGTTATTCATCAACTTCTTCTTTCTCATTATTGCTAGAGATGTGAGATTTCTTACCATGGAATGAAGCTTTGAAGGCTGTTTCACTTTTAGGTTCAGTCTTCAATCTTGATATCTCAAATGCAGAGATTTTATTGATCAAAGTCTCTCTTGAAGTCTTGTAAAACTTGCATGGTTTCCTTTACAATACTGATCTTTTTCTCATAGTCTATTGTTAAACTAGTCAACAACTTGTCCATTATATCTTCTTCTGATATTTCTCCACCATTATTTCTGATTCCAGAAATTGCTTCATTTATCCTTTGATTATAGGCTCTGATGTTCTGTTCAGGTAACATCTCAAGATTGTTGTATTTATTTTTCCATGTTTTCCTGTGTGCATTCTTTGCTTGAACACCTCCTTCAAACATGTCTTATAAATACTTCCATATTGTGTATGCCTTGTCTACTTTCTTGAACTCAGAAAATTCACTGTTAGATAGTGCATTTATAATGGCTTCTTTGGCAACTACATTGGCTGTGAATGTATCCTTCTATTTATTAGTAGCATCATCTCTTGAGAGGTCTTTTAGAGAGGAAATAACAACTTCTTGTGTGGCTATCTCAAAGATGTCAAAACCAACATACTATAAATGTGTTATCATTTTGTTCTTCCAATCTAGATAATTCTCTCCACCAAACTTAAGACTCTCTTTTTTGAAGTATGCCATCTGATCTACCTTAAGTTGTTAGTCTTTCTCTTCAAGGAACTTGGATCTGATACCAATTGTGAGAATAGTCCCAAAGGATAACTGAGAGGGGGGGAGGGGGGTGAATCAGTTATCAGCTACTTAAATTATTTTCCTTTATTAACTCTAGAACACAATAAAGTAAATGCACATTCAGATAACACAATAGATAATACCACAATTTGGTTACGAGGAAACCAAATGGTAAAAACCTCGGTGGGAATTAATTCAGATGTAAGTTGTTTTGTTGCAAAAGTGGACTGAAAGCCTTTTGAAACTCACCTTACCCACCTTGGTTAACATCTAGAGACTCCACAACTACATCTTTATATATTGATCATTAGATCATTTTTATATTTTATCTTTAATCATGTGACTTCCGGACTGCCATCGATCTTCCTTTTATCAGCATCTAACAATCTTCGCTAAGTCACTTAATCTTTTGAATAAACTGTAATATATCACGAGACTTAGCGGCTCTGCATCTATTAAACCATGTACTTCTTTTGGACAGTTGTCTTCATATTTCTTATGTCTCATGATTTCTTGATGACTTTTAACTTGTCTATTTTTTCTAGCAACTTAAAGACTACCATAGATTTTCTTTTGACCCTATGGTTGTCTCCAAATCTCTTGATCTTTTCCTTAACTTGCTTTGAATCCAGAGACTTGGTGACTGCATTACCTTTTGAACTTATTACTAACTCTGAATTGATATAGAGATTCCGCGACCAAAGGAACTCAAAGTCACTTGATTTATTTCAAACTGTAGGGTTTATCATGAGATCATCCGACTACCATCAGATTAAAACTTTGATAAGCGGCAGTCGTTTAATTGCTAGATGATTTGACTTATCTCATTTTATTCATGAGATAAAGTGAATTAAAATAAACTTAACCTTTAAGTTAATATTAAACCATGCATCACATCTAGAGATAATACGACTGAGCAATCTCAAAGTTGCTACGGGAAAAAGTTAACTCATGTTTAAACTGGAGATAACCCGACTAACGTTTAGATCTATTTCATCGTACAGTTATCTTTGAAAGAATATTATTTTCCTTAAGAGATAACCCAATCAAAGGGAAATCACTTAGTCTCATGAAGATAAAGCATATTCCATTTTCATAAAGAGATCTAGCGACTATAAGGAAATAACATATGAGATAAAAGATGCTTAAGTTATGAAAAAGGTAACTTCAAAACATAAGCCATTTCAAAGAACTAGGGTTTAAACCAATTTTGAACATAATGAAACCTAGGACTTAGGTTTTTTTTATTACTTCTCTAAATTTTAACATAAGACCGTCAATTTTCTCAGGGGTTTTGCCATTTTGGACATGCTTTTTAGATTTTGAATGAGGATAAGCGTGAGGACAACAAAATTTTAAGGCAAATCCCAAAACAGGAAATACAACCAACTGTGGCTCTATTTTAGGATGGCTAAACATAGTTTATGGCAAAGAATCTCAGAATCTTTGGTTGCAGACCTCTTCAAAACATGAAGGTAACACTGACTATCCTACTGCAAAAGGGAAAAACACAATTGAAAGAGAATATATACAATATAATACATACTTACTTGTGCATACAAATTTTATTTTTTCATTTGAAGAAGGGTTTTAGAAATCGCCCATGCACTGGCAATTCAAAATCTTCTCCATCCACATTCTTTAGTAAATAGGAATATTTTCCAAAGCTTTGTGAAATAATAAATGGCACAAGCCATAAAGACTCAATTTTTTTATGCTTTCCTTTATCTTCTGATCTCACATTCCACTGAAGAACTAGTTCATCCAATTGGAATTTTCTATCAGTATCCCTTATGTCAAAAAAATATTTCATCTTCTATTGTAATTTGATGTTTTCCTTCTGGCTATCCCTTCTTGTTATATCCAACTCTGCCAGTTGAATCATTCTATTCTGCATGCTGTCAGAAACATATAACTGTTCTTCTTGCATGAATTGATATATTGGCAATAGATTGTTTATAGGAATTTTTGATTGTATACCATATACCAATTCAAATGGTGACTTACCAATGGCCTTCTTAACTATTATTCTATCAGCCCACAGTGCTAACCTTAGCTTGGTATGCCATGCTCTTTTATTCTTTTCCAGAGTCTTTTTTAATATCTTTAATATACTTTTATTACTGGATTCAGCCTGTCCATTTTCCTGTGGGTGATATGGGGATGAATATGACATTATGATCCCATATTTCTCACAGAGATCTATTATTTATTTTTATCCAAAGAACATGGCATTATCCATTATTAACTTTGAAGGTACATCAAATCTAGTCAAAATATTCTCCATTAGAAATTCAGTGACTACCTTACTTGTTGCCTTTTTTGTAGGAATGGCTTCAATCCATTTAGTGAAATAATCAGTGGCTACCAGTATCCAACTATGTCCTCCACTAGATTTTTCTACAAACTCACCAATAAAATCAATTCCCCACATAGAGAAAGGGGCTTCAGCACTTACTGGGTTTAATAATAGGGCTCCTAAAAATTTGAGCTTATTTGAGAACCTCTTACAAGGTTAAAATTTTCTAGCATATGCATATTTATATTTAAATAAACAAGGCCAAAAGTATCTAGCCCTTAAAACATTTTGGGCAGTGGTCTTGGCCGAAACGTGACCTCCATATTCCCCTGCATGCATCTCACTTTAAAATTTCTTAGATTGGCTCTTATGCAAGCATAGCGATAATACACCATTTATGTCTCTCCAATACAAATATCTTTTGATTAAGATGTATTTTTGAGCCTACAATTTGAGATTTCTCTTTTGATTGTCAGTCAAAACTGTTGGAAACACTGAGAGGGGGGGGTGAATTAGTGTTTATCTAATTATTCTATTTCAGAACTTTAAACATAAATCAATTATATATCACTTGAAGCTTAACACAAGATCACATAACACATAATATGATTATGGGGAAACCTTGATTAGAGGAAAACCCCGGTGGGAATTAGTACCCACAAATATTGCACTAGTATAATGAACATGTTAGAGTTCCTTTTCCCTATTAGGAGTAGTCTTTACAATGCAAGTACAATGACCTGGTTAAAGGCCTAACCTTATTAGGAGTCTTTTACAAGCAACCCTGTTAGGGGTGAGGACTCACTATCCAAGATCTCACTTCTCAATGAGAAAGAAGGCTACAACCTCCTGAGAATAGATATTCACTATATCCAAGAGTGAACTTCTCTATGTGACACAGATGTTTGATTAGTTCCAGTTATGTGCTTATGCTCTTATCTTCTTTAAGGGCTTTATCTCATACTGATATATTCATACTTCTCTGCTATATATCTTCTTTGACTATTTCTTCAACACTTCAAATATATCTTTACATTTCATATATATATGTTTATGCCTAAATAGATGCGACTATAAACAAGACCTTAGTCGGCACAAAAACAACATTCAAAATGCTTCCAAATAAATTGTATTAAGTGTGTCTAAAAAAATGTTTAATACATGATTAAAAACTTATTACAATAGGCGCTTAGCCTTTACATAATAAAAGATTACATGCTAATCAAAATCATGAAGTCAGCTTCATACTCTGGATTTTGAACTGCTAGTGTACTTGTTCTTTCTATAAATTGTCTATACTGCCATTCCGTACCATGCATGTATAGGATATGCATACAAACATACCATAGAGATTAAGGCTGAATGCACATATCTTGATGTGATCGTACGCACATGCGCTGATGCCCCGATGGACTGCAAGTCACTGTTATGTTCTGTCTTCTACACTTAGTCAATTTTCACTTCATAGTTTATTGTCAAAACTTTATATGACTTTGTTTCCATAATGACAACACAAAATAAGCTATATACTCCCTATGAGTCAACTTTCCAACAATCTCCCCTTTTGTCATTAATGGAAATAAAGGAATGTTGCCAAGTTACTCAAAACTGACTAACACCCAAAAACTGTATATTCTCATCTTTTTAACATATACATACACTACTCCTCATATATACTTTATTCCTTATATACATTACTCCCCCTTTGACATTAATGACAAAGGTGTCAAAACAACTTGTAAGTTTCTAGATACTCACTCCATGTATACATCTAGATATACAATCTAAAGATTCTTCATCTCTTGCTGCCAGAATGCCTTTAGTGCATCAATTGTTTGTAGATGGGTGCATAAGGCATATGTAATATTTTCCATCTTTGTCAGATCCTTGCTTGGTCCTTGATCTTAGGTAGCAATGGTTACATCAATCTATTTAATATTCTCATCCAAAACTACTAAGGAGGGCACAAGTGAATTTCTCAGTTGAGTCTGCCTAATCCTTATCTTACTGATCTCCATTTTTTCTTTTTCTATCTTGTCCAGTTGACCTTCATAGATATTGTTGCAGATGTTCATGTCTTGCATGGATGTTTCAACTAATTTTCTAACACTGTTAACCAGGATATCTGCCTCCTTTATCTTTTTGATGTGTTCAGAGGTGAGTTTGCATCTTTCCATGCATTTTTCTATAACCTTCCTGCCTTTTGTTGTCAATTCTTTCAACATAGACTGACCAATCTTTAATGAGTTTAGATCTAAGGTAAAGTTCTTTACCAGTTCATTTAATCTTTCCTTTTTATAATCATCTTCTGCAACTCTCATGGTTGAGTCTACTAAGCTTGTAAAATGTGCTTTGAAGCTTGTTAGGATGTTATCTATATCATCAACTCATTGAATTTTTGCTACTTTCTTGTCCGCAGGCACTAGGTCATTCAAAATGTTTATTGATTCCAAGAAGAGAGGGTTTCTCATAACCTGTTTCTCTTTGGCTTTTTCATGGCTAGCACACTAATCTTTATTAAATCTTCTTCTCCCCATGCATCCAGACTTGCTGAGTCAAGAGTTAAACTTGACAATAATGAGTTTGATGGTTGAATGGATGATGTGAATATAGTATTCTGACTAGTATCCATGCATTCAATTTTTACTGGGATTTCCATAACTGGTATCTCATTAGTTTGATTGTCTTTTTCTTTATTCAAATATGTTGAATCATTAGGGGGGACTTAATCTTGCTGTAAGGATGTGTCATCAGTGCATACCTCCTTTGTTTCTTCAGTGCTTACAAATGCTTTATCAAATTTGTCCATATCATTATCAGAAGTTGTCATGGATATCTTGATATTATCAATCACTATAGTATCTCATGAATCTTTTACTTTATCAGAAGTTATTGGAACTGAGGGCGCTGACACCTGTGGACCTATCTTAGGTGCCTTTTGAATTACTGGTTTTGCAACTTGTTTAGGAGGAAATGGAGTTGCCTTAGCTATAGGCACCGTTGATGGATACATATGTCTATCCAAAAATACCCGCTCAAATGCTTTATGAGTGTCTTCACCAAGTAGATCATACTCCTTGTTCATGATATGGAGAATTCTTGTTTTGGTTCTTAGATGCGACTTTACTAAATCCAATAGAATGACTTTTGCATCATGCGAGCACATCGGGAGAAGACTATCAAATGTTTCTTCTCTTATCCTCATATCCTCTTTAATTTATTTCCTATTTAACATATCAAATATGTTCCATACCTTGTCTGGTATGATAGTTTTGAGTTCCAATACTATCCTTTTGAATTTAATCATGTGAGAGATGATCATAGAATGAATCTTTGATTTTTCTATCTCTTGATATTTTTCATATACATTTTTGAGAGATTCTAGTCTTCCTTCATTAACAATTATGTTCCTTAAGACATTAAGACTAGGCCTAAAACCTACCTCAAGAGGAGCTTGTGTGTTATTTACCTTGCTCCTTGTAGTTCTTGAGGATGGATGGCTAGTGGGCGCTTCCTTCCTTCCTCTAGACTTCTTGCTTGGTACAGAAGGTGGAGAGGATTCCAGATCAATGGTGGTTGATGACGCAGATGTATCTTAATTTGATTTCTTCTTCTTCTTCTTAGGCATATCATCATTATTTTCCATTTTTAATTCCGTGGGAGTGTTTTCAAGTTCTTTTGCAATCTTAGCTTCCCTAGCTCTATCTAGGTCTTCTTGTGTGACACCATGAACTTTTAAGATATTTGAGGTAATCCTTGATGCCTTCCTTTTGTTATCAACACTGTATAAGATAGAATCAACTTGATTTGTCTTTTCTCTATAAGTGCCCCATCTAGGTTCATTTGGATCTTTGGGCACAGATAGGACTTGTGCATAACCTTCCAGAACATGTTCTTCAACTTCATAACCAAGAGGGTGAATCCATTTTGTTCTAGGCTCAACAGCCTCCATGCAAGTATAGCCAGTCTCCACCATGAAGCATATGGTGTATTTGTACTTCTCAACTATTTTCTTAGGTATCCCAAACCTCTTCTGCATCTTGATCCTAAATTTTTTTATATCTATGTCCATAGAATCCTTTGCACTACTCTCTGATGTAGCTTTTAGTGATATTTGAGACATAGTGGGCTTGCTCCTATCTAGGTAAAGATTTGCAACTTTACCAACAATGTGGAAGTATAAATAGATGAACAAAGAGCCAAACCTAAATATATTTCTCTTTTCATGCTTAATGGATTTGATATTCTCTATCAGTTAAGCGTGCAATAATTCACAGAGATTGTACTTAGTGTTATCTCTTACTATCCTTATTGTTGTCAGAACTGTTGCTGCAGACACACTATTCAGACTACTTGCTTGCTAAAACCTATATCCAAGTATCATAGTGAGTAGTTTGATGTCTTTATCCTTAATGGGATCAACAGTCATGCCGCACCTATCACTTCTAGATAAGAAGACTTGTTCAACCTGATTCTTGACATCCTTTCTAGTAGAAAGAGTTGGTCCAATCTTAGGAATTCCAATCATCTCATGAATTAGATCTACCGTGATGCAGATAGGAACCTCACCTATCTAGTATAGATCATCATGTATCCTACTCAGTAATATCTTCACCCATTCTGGCTCATAGAACTCATGTGCATTGGAATACTCAAGGATAGGGTTATCAGTGAGATGCACGTATTCGTCCTTGATTGTATAGTTTGGTTTCATCATAGAGCTCGTGAGAGATGTAATTTTGTTGTCTCCAACTATTTCTTTCTTGCAATAAACATATGTGCAGATGTCTTCTACATGTATGACTCCAAGTGGAGTCCTAGAGAATGCTCCTTCGACATCATCTAGTATGGACTTAAATGGATGCTTCTTAAAGACAAATCTCTTCCTTTGAGAAATGTCAAATATAACAGGAGTTTCCATACTTACTTTCAACTTGGTTAAGTAGGGTTCCACGACAAACTTGAAGTGACATGACTGCTAGGGTTCTGTTCCAATCATTAATCTATTCACAAATCAACTAATCCTTTAAGATTTAGTGCTTTGATGCTCGATGCTTATCTACTTTCTGAATGCTTCAATCTCAAATGCAAAGTGAGGATTTGAAGATCTTTTTCCAATTTATATAAAGATTAATTGTATTTAATGCTCATTGCCATTAAAGAAGTTTATAGAGATAATTTCAAACTTTGTTCTGAATGAAGTAAAGGCAATGCATGAATGCATACAATGTTAATTCATGATCACATGCATGAATTTATAGGCGCATACTTAGAGGTGAGTATACTAGCCATGCAGGGGTTCAGAGCTAGAATAGCTCCCCCTAAGACCATGAGGTTCAACTATCCAGAGGTAGAAGGTGTGTCCATTGAGGATGCATCTACTACCTTTTTCTCTTCATTATCCTTCTTTACTTCGACCCATATTTTATCTTAGTTAGCTTTAGCTTCCACAAACTTAACTTCTCCTAATTCTTCAAACAAAGAGTTCTTAGGATTCTCTTGTCCTTTTTTTCTTGATCTGTAAGACCTTGAGATGTGTCCAGCCTTTCCACATGAGTGAAAAATGATAGGAGGTCTGATGTTGTTATTCATCATGCTGCATTGCTTGGCTATGTGTCCATTATAATTACATATCTGACATGTAATGTTCTGCAAGTTTCTTTGAGGTTGATTTCTCTGATTGAATTGAGTTTGATTCCTTTGGTTCAGTTGTGGTTGTTTTCTTTGATTTTTTCTGCAATGAATAGCCCTATGACCAAACTTATTGCAGGAGTAATAGTAACCATTGAAGGGTCTTACATTCTTACAATATCTTGCCAAGTGTCCATGCTTGTTATAGGGATAGAAAGTATGGTTGATTGCCTTGTGCTTATCTTTTGGTGGTTTTGCTTTGGTCTCTTCATGATTCTCATGATTATCAATTTTATTTTCTTCTAAAGATTCTATTTGAGATTTCTTTCTTTCTTGTAATGAGTTGATCTCAATTTGAGCTAGACTATATCCCATACCAGTGGTATCACCTTTTAGTTTTTGTGCATAAATTTGTGATTGAATTAGATTAGAACTTGTGTGTAGTTTGTCAATCTTGTCTTTTGCTCCTGATAATTCAGATTCAATCTTATTCTTGATGGTTTCCAATTCTAAGATTTTCATATTGGCTTGAATGAGTTCTTCATCTAACTGTTTATTTTCTTTGTTCTTCTCTTCAATAGTTGTTAGGCTATCAATTAATTGATCATTCAATTCTTCTATCTTATCCTTTAAAAATAAATTTTCTTCATTCATTTTCTTGACCATTTTCCCAAAATCATTCGTAGAGCAATCTTTCAGATATTTTCTTAGTTTCTTGATAAGAATTTGTGAGAAATCAAATTTTAGCTTAAGTTCCTCATTTTCTTTCTCAGATCTGTCTAGATCTTCAAGGGCTACTTCAAGATTCCTTTTCAGATGTTTATCTTATGCTGAATCCATGATCTCCTCAAGTGGTTAAAATTTTTTCTTAGAGGACCAAAGCTCTAATACCAATTGTTGGAAACACTGAAAGGGGGGGTGAATCAGTGTTTAGCTAATTATTCTATTTCATCACTTTAAACATAAATCAATTAGATAGCACTTGAAGCTTAACACAAGATCACATAACACATAATATGATTACAGGGAAACCTTGATTAGAGGAAAACCCTGGTGGAAATTAGTACCCAAAAATATTGCACTAGTATAATGAACCTGTTAGAGTTCCTTTTCCCTGTTAGGAGAAGTCTTTACAATGCAAGTATAATGACTTGGTTAAAGGCCTGGTCCTATTAGGAGTCTTTTAAAAACAACCCTATTGGGGGTGAGGACTCACTGTCCAAGAGCTCACTGCTCAATGAGAAAGAAGGCTACAACCTCCTGAGAATAGATATGCACTATATCCAAGAGTGAACTACTGTATGTGACACAGATGTCTGATCAGTTCCAGTTATGTGCTTATGCTCTTATCTTCTTTAAGGGATTTATCTCATATTGATATCTTCATACTACTCTTCTATATATCTTCTCTGACTATTTCTTTGACACTTCAAATATATATTTGCATTGCATATATATATGTTTATGCTTGAATAGACACAACTATAAACAAGACCTTAGTCGGCCCAAAAACAACATTCACAACGCTTCAAAAAAAATTGGCTTAAGCGTGTTTACAACAATGTTTAATAATGATTACAAAATTATTACAATACATGCTTAGCCTTTACATAAAAAAAATTACACGCTAATCGAAATCATGAAATCAGCTTCAGACTCTATATTATGAACTGCTAGTGTACTTGTTCTTTCTATAACTTTTCCATACTTCCATTCCGTACCATGCATGTATAGGATAAGAATAAAAACATACCATAGAGATTAATTTTGAATGCAAATATCCTGATGTGCTTGTATGCATGTGTGCTGATGCCCTGATCGACTTCAAGTCACTGTTCTATTCTGTCTTCTACACTTAGTCAATTTTCACTTCATAGTTTACTATCAAAACTTCATATGACTTTGTTGCCATAATGACAACACAAAATAAGCCATATGCTCCCTGGGAGTCAACTTTCCAAAAAAAACATCAAGACACTTTCCATTCTTTAAAAGGTACACAATATCAACATAAAATGGTTGTCTTTCTATACTTGTCACTATCTGATCATGTGTCTCTATATCGGATGCAGAGGCATCTCGACCCTAGAGAATTATTATAAATTTCATAACATTGTAATGTCTTAGTATTTAGAATTTCATGGGACCATGTCTAAGAGATGGTTAAATGGATTAAAATTACATTATAATGTGTTAAAAGAATGGGAATGCTTAAAATAACATTGTAAATTATGAAAGAGTGGTAGATAGGTAGTTTTCATAACTACCTTAGAAATATCTATAAAGTGAGATAAATTTGACCAAAAAAGAGAGAGGAGAGCTACGAGAGGGAGAAAATAGAGAAAAAAAAGGAGAGGAAAAGAGTCAGCTCTCTGGCCTTCAGCCAGAGAGACATGCATGTCAATATATGCAGTTTGTATGCCATGTTTTAAGTTTCAATAAAAATGGTGTTTTATATCTTGTCGTGTTTTCCTCTTGGACATTTTGTTTTATGCAGTTCGGTTTCATATTTTCCTCATGAACTAGCAATTTATGTTTCTAGATTACAGTTTTGGTAAAGATATACAGACCATGATATGAATCGGGTTCTTGAGTGGATTATAAACGGTAGTTAATAGGTTGTTTGTTGATGTATTGGATTTCTCTAACAGTCCCGATCCATGGGATATTGGAAGTCCACTTATTTTGGAAAAAGAGTGGAGAAAAGACTCGATGGTGAAATGCTCGAAATCATTAAAGCTTCAAAACGGTTTTAAAAACCGTTATGCTCATTTCGTGCCAACTGCATGCAATGATACCGAGTAGTTAATGACATGGATTACACCCGAGAGATAACATTTTCTATGATCGATTAAAGCAAGATCCATGAAATCTGTAAGTGCAGAGTTTTATTTGTTTTTAGAATAGCAGAATGATATCAATTATCATTTCTAAAATGACGAGCAAAGATCATTATCTTTTGTTCAAATTATGGCTCAGTCTTCAAATGGAGAGAAAAGGTGGCATTTTAATGTTCCCGTAGGATCACGTAGAAATCAACTCACATGTTTGTGGAATTCAACCTTAGCCATGTGACCAGTGAAGACCATCTTGTTTCGAGCGACATGTGACTCGAGCTTTGAACAATGAAGAGGTGAAAGATAGTTTTGAGGAAAGGGTAGCGGATATGTTTTATATACCCATGCTTGAGTTGCGACCACTATGGTGGCGGTAAACTTCATTCCCATGTCGTGGATGACCCACATGACCAGCATGGTAAACTGATTTTAGAAGAAAAGGTGGTGAGCATATTCTTACTACACTCATGATAATGGTGCGACAGAATCACTAAGGTGGTAGATGGTTAGTAGAGAACCGAACGAGATTTGCAGAGGAAGATTCTCCCTTGTTGGTCAGTGACCCAAGAGAGAATCAATGACCGATTGGAAAATATGGTGAATGGTTTTTTGTATACGATGATGATGGCATGGCAATATTATGTGAAATCTTTGATGAAGATTTAGGAAAGAATAAATCCAGAGAATGCCGAGTTGAAAGAGAATGAAGATTTTATTTACATCAGAATGGTATCAGAGTGAGAAAAATATTTGGACAGGGTAGATTTTGTGTTCAAAGAATGTTTACAAGTTATGCCATTGAAGTTGCAGAAGGACGAAGTGTTCTTGTGTGAAGATCTCATGAGCAGAGGTCTTGGTATTGTCTCCACCAAGATGAGGCTGGGTAGAAGAGAGAAACCACTCAGAGAAGGGTGGTCAGCATTTTCTAGAATCTTGTGTGGGTAAGATGGCAATAAGGAGGTTAAGTGAAGCAGCATGAAGAGTGATGGAATGTAACTAAATTACACTCCAGTGATGGGAGTTAGCCACAGCATCAGAGTGAGCAGCAGAAGCATGCCCAAGAAGTTTCTCAAAATTTCCATAGGGACATGGAAATCTTTGAAGTCCAAGAGTATGATGCAGAGTCATCTCGACCCTAGAGAATTATTATAAATTTCATAACATTGTAATGTCTTAGTATTTAGAATTTCATGGGACCATGTCTAAGAGATGTTTAAATGGATTAAAATTACATTATAATGTGTTAAAAGAATGGGAATGCTTAAAATGGCATTGTAAATTATGAAAGAGTGGTAGATAGGTAGTTTTCATAACTACCTTAGAAATATCCATAAAGCGAGTTAAATGTAACCAAAAAAGAGAGAGGAGAGCTATGAGAGGGAGAAAAGAGAGAACAAAAAGGAGAGGAAAAGAGTTAGCTCTCTGGCCTTCAGCCAGAGAGCCATGCATGTCAATATATGCAGTTTGTATGCCATGTTTTAAGTTACAATAAAAATGGTGTTTTATATCTCGTCATGTTTTCCTCTTGGACATTTCTATTTTATGCAGTTCGGTTTCATAGTTTCCCCATGAACTGGCAATTTATGTTTCTAGATTATGGTTTTGGTAAAGATATACAGACCATGGTATGAATCAGGTTCTTGAGTGGATTATAAACAGTAGTTAATAGGTTGTTTTTTGATGTATTGACTTTCTCTAACAGTCCCGATCCATGGAATATTGGAAGTCCATTTATTTTGGAGAAAATAGTGGAGAAAAGACTTGGTGGTGAAATGCTTGAAAGCATTAAAGTTTTAAAATGGTTTTAAAAACCGTTATACTCATTTCATGCCGACTACATGCAATAATACCAGGCATTTAATGACATGGATTACACCCGAGAGATAACATTTTCTATGACCGGTTGAGGCGAGATCCATGAAATCTCTAAGTGCAGAGTTTTATTTGTTTTGGAATAGTAGAATGATATCAGTTATCATTTCTAAAACCATGAGAAAAGATCATTATCTTTTGTTCAAAGTATGGCTAAGTCTTTAAATGGAGAGAAAAGGTGGCATTTTAATGTTCCCATAGAATCATGTGGAAATCAACTCTCATGTTTGTGGAGTTCAACCTCAGCCATGCGACCAGTGAAGACCATCTTGTTTTGAGCGACATGTGACTCGGGCTTTGAACAACGAAGAGGTGGAAAATAGTTTTGAGGAAAGGGTAGTGGATATGTTTTATACACCCATGCTTGAGTTGTGACCACTATGGTGGTGGTAAAATTCATTCCCATGCCATGGAGGACCCACATGACCAGCATGGTAAACTAGTTTTACAAGAAAAGGTGGTGAGCGTATTCTAACTACACTCATGATAATGGTGCAATAGAACCACTAAGGTGGTAGATAATTAGTAGAGAACCGAATGATATTTTCAGAGGAAGATTCTCCCTTGTTGGTCAGTGACCCAAGAGAGAATCAATGACTGATTAGAAGAGATGGTGAATGGTTTTTTGTATACGATGATGATGGCATGGAAATATTATGTGAAATCTTTGATGAAGATTTAGGAAAATGAAGCAATCAATCCAGAGAATGCCGAGTTGAAAGAGAATGAAGATTTTATTTACATCAGAATGGTATCAGAGAAAACAAAAGATTTGGGCAGGGTAGATTTTGTGTTCAATGAATGGTTACAAGTTATTATATCGAAGCTGCAGAAGGACGAAGTGTTCTTGTGTGAAGATCTCATGAGAAGAGGTCTTGGTATTGTCTCCACCAAGATGAGGCTAGGCAGAAGGTGCAAGAGAGAAACCACTCAGAGAAGGGTGGTCAGCATCTTCTAGAATCTTGTGTGGGTAAGATGGAAATAAGGAGGTTAAGTGAAGCACCATGAAGTGTGATTAAATGTAACTAAATTACACTCCAGTGATGGGAGTCAGCTACAGTATCAAAGTGAGAAGCAGAAGCATGCCCAAGAATTTTTTCAAAATTTCCATAGGGACATGGAAATCTTTCAAGTCCGAGAGTATGATGCAAAGGCATCTTGACCCTAGAGCATTATTATAAATTTCATAACACTGTAATGTCTTAGCATTTAGAATTTCATGGGACCATGTCTACAAGATGGTTAAATGGATTAAAATTACATTATAATGTGTTAAAAGAATGGGAATGCTTAAAATAGCATTGTAAATTATGAAAGAGTGGTAGATAGGTAGTTTTCATAACTACCTTAGAAATCTCCATAAAGAAAGATAAATGTAACCAAAAAAGAGAGAGGAGAACTACAAGAGGGAGAAAAGAGAGAACAAAAAGGAGAGGAAAAGAGTCAGCTCTTTGGCCTTCAGCCAAAGAGCCATGCATGTCAATATATGCAGTTTGTATGCCATGTTTTAAGTTTCAATAAAAATGGTGTTTTATATCTCGTTGTGTTTTCCTCTTGGACATTTCTATTTTATGTAGTTCGGTTTCATAGTTTCCTCATGAACTAGCAATTTATGTTTCTAGATTATGGTTTTGGTAAAGATATATAGACCATGGTATGAATCGGGTTCTTGAGTGGATTATAAACAGTATTTAATAGGTTGTTTGTTGATGTATCGACTTTCTCTAATAGTCCTGATCCATAGGATATTGGAAGTCCATTTATTTTGGCAAAAGAGTGGAGAAAAGTCTCGATGGTGAAATGCGCGAAAGCATTAAAGTTTCAAAATGGTTTTAAAAACCGTTATGCTCATTTCATGCTGACTACATGCGATGATACCAGGTAGTTAATGACATGGATTACACCTGAGAGATAAAATTTTCTATGAATGGTTGAGGTGAGATCCATGAAATCTCTAAGTGCAGAGTTTTATTTGTTTTTGGAATAGCAGAATGATATCATTTATCATTTCTAAAACCATGAGCAAAGATCATTATCTTTTGTTCAAAGTATGGCTCGGTCTTCAAATGGAGAGAAAAGGTGGTGTTTTAATATTCCCATAGGAACATGTGGAAATCAACTTGCATGTTTGTGGAGTTCAACCTCAGCTGTGCGACCAGTGAAGACCATCTTGTTTCGAGCGACGCGTGACTTGGGATTTGAATAATGAAGAGGTGGCAGATGGTTTTGAGGAAAGGGTAGCAGGTATGTTTTATATGCCCATGCTTGACTTGTGACTACTATGGTGGTGGTAAACTTCATTCCCATGTCGTGGAGGACTCACATGACTAGCATGGTAAACTAGTTTTACAAGAAAAGGTGGTGATCGTATTCTAACTACACTCATGATAATGGTGCGACAGAACCACTAAGGTGGTAGATGGTTAGTAGAGAACCAAATGAGATTTGTAGAGGAAGATTCTCCCTTGTTGGTCGGTGACCCAAGAGAGAATCAATGACCAATTGGAAAAGATGGTGAATGGTTTTTTGTATACGATGATGATGGCATGGCAATATTATGTCAAATCTTCGATGAAGATTTAGGAAAATGAAGGAATCAATCCAGAGAATGCCGAGTTGAAAGAGAATGAAGATTTTATTTACATCAGAATGGTATTAGAGCAAGTAAAATATTTGGGCAGGGTAGATTTTGTGTTCAAATAATGGTTACAAGTTATTCTATCAAAGCTGCAGAAGGACGAAGTGTTCTTGTGTGAAGATCTCATGAGCAGAGGTCTTGGTATTGTCTCCACAAAGATGAGGTTGGGTAGAAGGTGAAAGAGAGAAACCACTCAGAGAAGGGTGGTTAGCATCTTCTAGAATCTTGTGTGGGTAAGATGGCAATAAGGAGGTTAAGTGAAGCAGCATGAAGAGTGATTGAATGTAACTAAATTACACTCCAGTGATGGGAGTCAACTACAACATCAGAGTGAGCAAGATAAGCATGCCCAAGAATTTTCTCAAAATTTCCACAGGGGCATGGAAATATTTGAAGTCCGGGAGTATGATGCAGAGGCATCTCGACCCTAGAGCATTATTATAAATTTCATAACATTGTAATGTCTTAGTATTTAGAATTTCATGGGACCATGTTTGAGAGATGGTTAAATGGATTAAAATTACATTATAATGTGTTAAAATAATGGGAATGCCTAAAATAGCATTGTAAATTATGAAAGAGTGGTAGATAGGTAGTTTTCATAACTACCTTAGAAATCTCCATAAAGCGAGATAAATGTAACCAAAAAAGAGAGAGGAGAGCTACGAGAGGGAGAAAAGAGAACAAAAAGAAGAGGAAAAGAGTTAGCTCTCTGGCCTTTAGCCAGAGAGCCATGCATGTCAATATATGCTATTTGTATGCCATGTTTTAAGTTTCAATAAAAATGGTGTTTTATATCTCGTCATGTTTTCCTCTTGGACATTTCTATTTTATGTAGTTCAGTTTCATAGTTTCCTCATGAACTAGCAATTTATGTTTCTAGATTACGGTTTTGGTAAAGATATATAGACCATGGTATGAATCGGGTTATCGAGTGGATTATAAATGGTAGTTAATAGGTTCTTTGTTGATGTATCATCTTTCTCTAATAGTCCCAATCCATGGGATATTGGAAGTCCATTTATTTTGGCAAAAGAGTGGAGAAAAGACTTGATGGTGAAATGGTCGAAAGCATTAAAGTTTCAAAATGGTTTTAAAAACCGTTATGCTCATTTCGTGCCGACTGCATGCAATGATACCAGGAAGTTAATGACATGGATTACACCTAAGAGATAAAATTTTCTATGATCGGTTGAAGCGAGATCCATAAAATCTCTAAGTGCAGAGTTTTATTTGTTTTTGGAATAGCAGAATGATATCAGTTATCATTTGTAAAATGATGAACAGAGATCATTATCTTTTGTTCAAAGTATGGCTCGGTCTTCAAATGGAGAGAAAAGGTGGCATTTTAATGTTCCCGTAGGATCATGTGGAAATCAACTTGCATGTTTGTGGAGTTCAACCTCAGCCGTGTGACCAGTGAAGACCATCTTATTTTGAGCGACGCGTGACTCAGGCTTTGAACAACGAAGAGGTGGTGGATAGTTTTGAGGAAAGGGTAGCGGATATGTTTTATATGCCCATGCTTGAGTTGTGACCACTATGGTGGTGGTAAAATTCATTCCCATTTCGTGGAGGACCTACATGACTATCATGGTAATCTAGTTTGACAAGAAAAGGTGGTGAGCGTATTCTAACTACACTCATGATAATGGTGCAACAGAACCACTAAGGTGGTAGATGGTTAGTAGAGAACCAAATGAGATTTGCAGAGGAAGATTCTCCCTTGTTGGTTGGTGACCCAAGAGAGAATCAATGACCAATTGGAAAATATGGTGAATGGTTTTTTGTATATGATGATGATGGCATGGCAATATTATGTGAAATCTTCGATGAAGATTTAGGAAATTGAAGGAATCAATCCAGAGAATGTCGAGTTGAAAGAGAATGAAGATTTTATTTACATCAATATCATTTACTTGCACTAAATACAAGTTATCCTCTATCATGAGTTTGGCCAAACCCTGACCTCTTATCAACTTTGTAATGTGGATCTTAAGATTAAATTCCTGAATTCTATTTATCCACTTACATCTCTTACCAGTCACTTATGACTGAGTAAGAATATCCTTTACTGCTAAGTGAGGGACATATGCTTGCACTTTAGTACAGACCAAATATGGTCTAAAATATTTTACAACTTTTATGAAAGCATATGCCTAGTTCTCCATCATCTCATAGTTCAGTTATGCGGTCTGGAGAGATTTACTATAAAAAGCTATTAGATGTTCAAATCCTTTTTCATCCTTTTGTAGTAAAACAACAGTAATTGTATGATAAGATGCAAAACAAAATAGAGAAAAGGGCTTACTATAATTAGGTGATTTCAGAACAAGAGCCTCTTGCACTGCCTTCTTTATTCTTTCAAATGGCATTAGAGATTCTTGATTTCAATTAAATTTTGCATCTTTTTTCAGCAACTTTATGATAGGTTTAACAATTTCTGCGAAGTTTGCTATAAATCTTCTGACTAAATAAATCTTTCCTAAGAAAGATTGAAATCTCTTTAACTTTTTAGGAGCAATGACCTTCTGGATTGCTTCTTTTCTTTCTAGGTCTATTCTCACTCCATCTTTAGACACTATGTGTCCCAGAAACTTTCCCTCTTGTACTGCAAAGTGACATTTCTTAGGATTTAATGAAACACCATATTCTAAATCTTTATTAAAAAATTTACCCAGGTGTTCACAATGATCTTCAGCTTTCTTAGATTATGCAATTAGATCATCCTGATAAATGACCATGAACAAGTCTATAAATTTTTTAAAAGCAACATCCATGGCCCTTTGAAAAGTTGCTCCTACATTTATCAATCCAAATGGAATTCTGATATAGATGTAAGTTCCCCAAGGAGTGGTAAATGTAGTTTTGTACTACTCTCATTCCTTCACTAAAACTTGGTTGTAGCCTGAGAAACCATCCATCATTGACAACAGCTCACAACCAGTCACTTTATGTAACATTGCCTCCATGTTGGGTAAAGAATAGTTATCTTTCAGTGAGGAAATATTCAAATTTATGAAATCCACACATAATCTAATGTCACCATTGTTTTTTCTTACTGGTACCAAGTTTGAAACCCATGTTGAGTGTCTGATAGGCTGGATAATCCTAGTATCTTTTAACTTCATCAGTTCTTGCTGCATCTTACGAGCTAGCAAAGGATTAATAGGCCTCTATTTTTTACTAAATGGTTTCACCTCTGATTTTAATGGGATTTCATGTTGGAAAATGTCTTCCCTATAAGATTTTAATTCCTCATATGACTGTGCAAAAATATGCTTATATTTTCTCAATAGTTTAATCAATTTTGTCCTTATATGGGAATCTAAGCATTTTCCAATAGAAACAACTTGAGGACTAGTTTATGATCCTAAGTTAATTTCCTCCAAGTTCTCAACCTTAGCATTTCTTATTTTTGTTGAGTGATCATTTTTGACTACTGAATAATGCTTCAAGTTCAACCAGACCCTTACGAATCTAATTGGAACTCAATTGGACAACCTCATTTCCTAAGACATAGTTTTTACCATTATTATTCTCTAGTAAGGTATTGCAATCTATGTACTTATTCTCATAATGGTCTAGACACTAAATGAATCTTAGGATATCTTGGTCATCCTGAAAAACTTTCCAATTGTATATATTATTTGGAACAACTGGTCTTGTCTTGACTTCAAGTATTGATACCCCATGTAAGGTCTGATCATCAGTTTTCAGAGCAACATTTGCTAAGAAATCTGCCATTATATTCTTTGACCTTTCTATCCAACTTATATCAAAGGCATCAAATATTTCAATCTGATCCCAAATAACATATTTATACATCTTTAATCTATCATTTTTCACTACATATTTGGATCTTATTTGGGCTACCACTAATTCATAATCACCATAAACTTTTAAACATTTTATTCCATGTTTAATGGTTATTTCTAGACCTAAAGATAAAGCCTCATACTCTGTTCTATTATTTTTACATTAAAAGGCTAGCAAAAAATAATATTTGAAAGTTTTACCTGATGGAGATACAAGTAATACACCAGCTCCTGATACTTCCTTTGAGCAAGCTCCATCAAAATACATTTTCCGCAAGCCATCATTTTGTACAGTCAATTCTTTAACTAGAGGATCTATATTTTCACTTTGATGATGATGATCAATCCTCTATACTCTAAATTTCTCCATATCCACATCAATATAATAGTTAATGTTAGTGTCTTCATACCGCTCAATCATGTGAGGAGTCCTACATTCTTTTGACACTCTAACATTTTTTACACTCTAACATTATTTTCATTAATGTTAAAAGTATCATATGATAAATCACTTTGTATACTACCTCCCATTGAAGAACTCCACTTTCTAGATAGTAACATCCCATAATGTAGTGGTATGTGAACAACAAGAACATTCATAGTTAAAATCACATCAGGACACATTGTTAATTTTTAGGGCATGGCTTCAATAGTACCAATAATAGGGACTTCCCTAGAATCCATTGCTTGACATCTCCCATGAGGAGTATCCACTTGTAATCCCATAGAATTCATAATTTCTACTGGCATGAAAGTGTTTGATGTCCTGAATCAATCATACAATTTTTAAGCATCCTTTCATTAATTACCAGCGTCAGAAAAAATGGGTCTACAAACTTAGGAGAAGTAGTTGTGTTTAAGAAAATCTGAGGAATCTCAAAAATCATTACTTCAGCTTCCTTCCCTTTATTACTTGGTCTCTTATCAACATTTTCTAGACTTTGAACTTTCACTGTAGGCATACTATTTAATAATGATTGAACCTTTTATTTATGTTCCTTGATTCTCATCATCTCTAAAAATCAAAATTTTACAGTCATTTCAGACAAACATTGGCCCATGTCAACTAGAGTATATTTTATATCTGAGGACTTTGGTTTTTCAACAATAATATTGTTTTCCTCAATCTGTATGTTAAGAGTTGGTTCTTATTTCTTAGAATTTTTGTTTTCTATCTTAAGAGAAGAAATACTTGTTTCTTGTACCTTTGCTTTTCCTTCTTCTAAAACAATAGGCTCTATGGCTTTAGTTGTAATCTTAACCTTACATTTTTTTTCACTTTCCCTAGGTTCATCTTTCTTTTGTACATATTTGGTGTCTATTTTATTTTCTTTTATAAACACACCAGATGGTTGACTACCAGTACCCCCAACTGTTCTATTCCTTAAATGATAGTTGCTTCTATCTTTCTTCACCAGATCTACAGTAATTCTTGCTTTTTCTTCATCTAAAGCTTTTCTGACCAATGGAAGGTCTTGATTGTTTTCTGCATAACATCTTATATGGTCATCTGTTTCTTCTATCTTACCATATGAATCATTGTAATACCCAGTCATATTTTTCTTTTTAGTTGGTGATGTCGTACTCTTTTAGGCATTAGTTTCAGTTGATTGGCCAAATTCTTTTAGGCTACATTTCATGTGAGTTGATATTGTTTCATTTGATGATGATACTTGTTTATGATGTCATGATTTTACCTTATGCATAGATAGATGAGATGATGTTATCATGTTGATTATTAAATGTCGATTTTAGATTATGATATACTTACCCCATACTTGCATGTGTATGGTTGTCTTATACGTGAATGTACTTGTTGATGTGTTGTTGTGGTAGAGGATGGATATGTAGTTACTTGCTTCAGCGAGATCCACACGTTCGATCAATCCCTATCATTGATTGTGATATTATATTATGTATGTACATGCGTGTTCTTTTGATGATATGATTGTAGGTATAGGGCATCGTCTTCCCTGAATTGGCAGGAGTGAGCGTGTCCATAAATATTCATCTCAATGGTAAAGAGGGGAGGTAACATACAGATCCAAAACCCTAACCTAAGCCTAATCATCCTAATGTAGGACGAGTTTCAGTATGATTACCCTATTCAGATTTGTCTAGGTTGACAGAATTCGAATACCCTTTCTCTTGTGTATGTGTGTGTTTTGCTTGATTATGCTTTAAGGTGATTTTCATATTATTGAGTGATTTTCCATATTCTGTGATTTAACAGATTATAGTTGAATTGATTATTTAATTATATCCTAAGTTTATTTTAAATAATTAATTAAATTGAAATATTTGGATATTTTGATTTAATTAAATATTTAATTAAAAGCTATATTAAATGTACTTATATGATTAATTAAATAATTAAATATTTGGTTGCATGCATAATTGTGACATAAATATTTAATCTATTTAATTAAATATTTTATTAATTACATGTGCATAAATGTGTTGAAAAAGTAATTTCAAATTGAAATATCTTAACTTGTAATTAGGAGTCAAAGTTGAGTTGTGGCAATAAAGCATATTTTATTTAATTAATTTGGATTTACTTCCAATTTTGAAGTTGAGTTAAGTTAGGGATTGACTTAGAAGTTGTCATCAACCTTTGCATGTTTAGGGGAATTTGAATCTCTTTAGGGGGAATTGATCATTCATTCTCTCATAACAATTTTTTGAGAATTGGAGAGCTCTTGGTGATTTTGGGGATTTTGAAGAATTGTGGATTGTTGTGGATCCTTGTTGCTTTGAAGTTTCTAGGATTTTCTATTGCTTGTGTGTGTGTGTGTTCAGATCTACATTGTTGCCAGATCTGTGGTTGAATTGGGCTTGAGGGTTTCAGATCTACTTTCATCCTCCAAGCTACATTCTTCTGTTTCTTGCATTGGAATCAAGGTAGGTTTCATTTGCCATGTATGGTTCAATTTTGTAGATCAAAGGTTTTTTGTGTTGCTTAAATGCATGTTCATCATTTTTGGCTTTTAAATGGCTTATGGTTGTTTCTACATTTTTGGGTGTTGATAGAAACCCTAGATCTAAATTTTTTCATTTTATATGTTCTTAGCATTGTAGGGTTACGCTGTCAAAATTTTGGGAAGAAATTCCCTCTAGATCTTGTAGAAAATGAAAAATTTATCCTTTTGTATAGTTTATACTATAGGAGAAATTAAATTTATGATTTATTATGGTTTTGATGTTTTCGGGTATTTATGAAAGCTTAGATCTATTATTTTCATGTTAAAATATTTCTTAGCATAGTACCCTTATGCTGTCAAAATTTCGTGACTAGATCTTTCATTAATCTCCTAGAAATCAAAAAATTAAACTCTGGTCTAGTCTTAACTATAGAGTAAATAAATTAAATTAATTCCTACGTGTTTTCATTGACAAAAATTAAGTCAATTGAAAAATACCCACTCTCTGTAATTATACAAACTGGTGAAAAAAAGTTACTAGAAAGGGAAAAAAAAGAAAAAAAGCCTACTCACCTTTATAATTTCCGTTTTCAGAAATTTCTTATAAAAAAAATTAATTAAATTATGTATTTAAAAAAAATGTCTTTTGTTAAGGGAAAATTTTTGTTAAAAAAATATATTTGTAAAAATAAAAACGGCAAAGTATATATTTTAACGCGTTGTTTTATTAAAAACAAGTTTTTTAAACTTTTGTTTTTAGTTTATGTGGAAAGGTGGGGAGCGGTGGGCTCCACCCACCCTCTCCACAGGGCGCCAGGCCCGCGGCAGCCGGCACTGCAGTAAGGCAGGCCGGACTGCTAGCGGTAGACCCGATCTGCTCGCGGTAAAGTACTGCGTAGGTAGGCAGGGGGGGTGGGGACCACAGGATTCCCCCCCCCCCCCAATGCATGTTTTTTTTATTTTAATTTGTTAAAATTAATGTTTAGTTTAATTTTTATTTAGTTTAGTTTAGTTTAATTTTTAAATTTTGTTAAGTTTAATTTTAAATTAGTTTATTTAATTTTAATTTATTTAATTTAATTTAGCTATCATTAAACTATTAATATGATTAGTATTAAATGATATTAATATATATCAATTATTAGTATTTGTCTATTATTAATTTTAAATTGATATACATTGTTTATTGAGTCAGGATTAATTGTAAATGATACGATAGGATTAACTTTTTATCGTTAGAGGGCGATAATTTTTAATTAGTATATGATTATTAGTTTCAATTAATAAAGGGGTATTAATTTTAATTACTAAATTTATCATTA
>MU223586.1:4466915-4477855 GCA_018584345.1 Thuja plicata | reverse complement strand
TCATTATTATTTACATTGTTTTAATGGATACGAATCCCTCGATTAGCTGTATTAGGAAATATCACTGAATGGCTATTATATATATAGTGTAGTTAATTTCTAATAAATTAAATCTACATTATATTAATGTCATAATGTAATTAAAGTACGTCCCTAGTTAGGTTGATTCAACTAATGTAATGGTTATTTTAATTAGTCCATTTAGATGCTAGGGGTAGTTCGAATGGGCCTAATTTCGATGTCATTTATTGTGTTGAATTTAATCATGAAATTGGATTTATTAATAGATTAAATGAGTTTAACTTATGCATATGGATGGTTTAAATAGATGATATGGTTATCCATGTATGTTCATTTTTCAGTCCTTAAAGATGTTTTGGTTTCTATGCATCTTTATGGTTCTCTTGTGCTTGTATATGTTGTTATTTGGGACATTAGATTACCTAGGATGTATACAGAGGCTGGGGAGAGTGTTTATCTTTTCTGTTACTTTATGGCATGTGTGTTGTCAGATATTACCCTAAACTGACCATGATGACCCTTTCAATTTTTTTATCTGCTAGTGTAGCTATGTGACCATTCATGTTGTATGAGATATTGATTTGGGGTACACTAGGGTTGTGACCTATGCTAGATCTATTAGGATCTCTGAGCCTATGGTAGGTTACCTAGATGCGTAGTAGGAGGTGGCTTGTAATAAGTTCTGTGTTCATAAGAGACTACTGGATTGCTTATTGTGGAGTTTCTTAATAAGTGATAACTAAAGACATATTTGGGGATATTAAAATGGATTAATAAGATGTGTCCTCACCTATGCTTGAGTGCTAGTATAGGCTAAGATGGTGTTGAGAAGATGTTAGTTTCACTGCGTGGTAGCTGACATAGTTAGTGGCCTTGTCAGTATGAGAGGACATTAGCTCCATGTATGGTCACTTAGGTGCTAAAATCCTTTGTGATTATCGGGGTTGAACTTAACGGTTAGAAGTACATGATGACACCTTCCTTTACACATGCTAGATTTTCTACATTGTCAGTTGCCTCTGGATTAGTGAGTCTTACTTTTTATGATGAGCAGTACACCAGATTAGAGAGCTATCAGGATCCCTTGCTTAGTGGTTATTTCTTCATGGTTTTGGATATCCGATTGGGATCTGTTGTTATCTCCTCAACATGGTGGGGTGGACCTTTTTGGTTCCACACGGACAGGTGGTAGTGATTCTTTATCCATTGAGATTCGACATCCTTGTACCAGGTGCTTGATGGTTCTTTGCAGATGAGATTTTTATGTTCCTTCATCATTTATTATGTAATTTCATTATTGTAATCTTGTATTAGAGTATCGCCTGTGATATCTGGAAATTGTAATATTAAGTAGTTTAGAGTGATTACCACATACCCTGTGACATGTGCAGTGGATGTGTGTTATGGTGGTATCATGGTTATCCATGAGGTTTGTAATTATGGTTATGTAAGTTGTATTTGTTATGTTTAATCAGATGGAATATTTTGTTATATTGTTAGTTGTGTTTTTCTTTAAGTAATTCAATGTCAAAGAACCCTTGAGTCATGTAATCTATGTGAGTGTAAGACATGTGTACAAATGGTAATCGCTTTCGCATGAATGTATGTTTCTTTATGTTAACTTTAAAATAAAATTATTCAGCACACATAGTGACATGTACTAGGTTAAGCTCTCTTGGGTTCCCTAGTGGGGCATTACATCAGGTATCAGAGCTCTAGTTTCTACACTGGGAACTCTAGGAATTGTACGCCCATTAGGTTGTATCTAGCTTAAACTTGAAACTAAAACATAGACATGATACATATTTATTTGATGTATTGCTTTATGGTTTATTCATTCTTTAGTTTATGTTTCAAGCTATGTGGTGAGGTTTGTAATTATCTCTATTTGTTTTAGGAATTATGCCTAAGAAACCCGTAGCTAGAGGTCGTGGTAGGCGTAGGTCTGGTGCCCGTGGGGGAGGGTGACACACTAGCTCCTCCACTAGTGTTAGACAAGAGAGGGAGAAACATTAGGACAGGGGTGAATAGAGGAGAGAGAATCAAGATTAGTCTGGGGGTTTGGATATAAGGCAGATTCTTCAGGCCATCCTAGATCTCCTTCTTGAGAGAGCTAGAGTGGAGCAAGAGGCATCTCATCACTCCTAGCAGGAGGAGAGAGAGAGAGAGAGAGATCTAGGAGCCCTCATGGGAGGACTATATCAATGGATCAAGCAGTGGTTGCAGCCAACCACATGAGAGACCTAACAAGAGGAAAGGCTATTCCTTTCACTGGACAGGATTCTAGTTTAGAGGTAGAGACTTGGTTGATAGCTTTGGATAGAGTATTCATGATGCATCCCTTTAGTAGTAATACTAAAGTGAGATACGCCATGATGTAGTTGACACATTTTGCAGCTATCTGGTGGAAGCTAGAGGAGCAGAAGCTAGGACTCCGTATGGACACTATTACTTAGGAACTCTTTCTCGATAACTTCAGAGATAGGTTCATGTCAGATCAATGGAGGCAACAAAGAGTTGACGAGTTTCATAATCTTAGATAGCTTACATTGATAATAGAGCTGTACGATCATCATTTTTACGAGCTCAAGTAGTACGCTGGTTATAGCGAGGATTCTACACTAGTGGTTCAGCACTTTGTGCGAGGGATTAATGCCTGCATAGTAGGGGACATGAAGCTCTTTGAGCCTATGGACCTAAAAGCTATGGTTATTAAGGCCACCCTATCAAAGGCTAACTTGGCATTAGGCCATGGAGGTCGGACGGTTGCTCCTATAGGTGGTGCATCTAGTTCTAGGGCTAGAGGTAATCAGTCTCAAGGGACTAAGAGCTTCAAGGAACCCCCTAGTTCCTTTATAGGTAATTAGAAATCGCAGCAGAAGGTGACTCCTCCTCATAGTCAGAGTGGTGGTACTCGCTCTAGGGATTCTCGAGGTGGTCCGCGCGCCAGGCGTAATCAGTATAGTCATCCTGTGCATAGTACACAACAAAGTATTGGTAGAGATGGTTTCCAGTAGTCCAGTGCACCCTCCAATGGGTGAGGCAATTTTAGAGGCACTAGATGTTTCACCTGTGGATAATTTGGCCACATTGCGGTGAATTGTCCACAACGTGTGTTTCAGTTTTCTGAGAAGACACCTGTGACTTTCAAACCTACATTTTGGAACATCGGTAGATCTCATAGAGCATATGTAGCTTTGGATTATCATCCTCCAGTGTATCATCCTCCTGTGATTGAGCCTGCGGGTAGAGGACCTGCAGCTGGGTTTCAGTTTTCGTTAGTGGGGAATGAACGTCAGAGTTCTAACCAGAGAGCAGGGAAAGGTCCTATGCGATCTACTCGTTGAGTCTTATGTGACTCATTAGGATGATTTATGTTTATGGGAGTTTATCCCTATTTGTTTTGGGATTCCAAGAGTAAGCCTAATCCTAGGGGGGGTGGATGTAATACCCACTCATGTTTTTCTTTTTAGTTGGTGACATCATACTCTTTTAGGCATTGGTTTTAGTTGATTGGCCAAATTCTTTTAGGCTACATTTCATGTGAGTTGATATTGTTTCATTTGATGATGATACTTGTTTATGATGTCATGATTTTACCTTATGCATAGATAGATATGATGATGTTATCATGTTGATTATTATATGTCAATTTTAGATTATGATATACTTACCCCATACTCGCCTGTGTATGGTTGTCTTATATGTGAATGTACTTGTTGATGTGTTTTTGTGGTAGAGGACAGAGATGTAGTTACTTTCTTCAGCGAGATCCACATGTTCGATCGGTTCCTATCACTGATTGCGATATTATATTATGTATGTACATGCGTGTTCTTTTGATGACAAGATTGTAGGTACAAGGCATCATCTTCCCTGAATTGGCAGGAGTGAGCATGCCCATAAATATTCATCTTAATGGTAAAGAGGCAAGGTAACATACAGATCCAAAACCCCAACCTAAGCCTAATCGTCCTAATGTAGGATGAGTTTCAATATGACTACCCTATTCAGATTTGTCTAGGTTGACAAAATTTGAATACCCTTTCTCTTGTGTATGTGTGTGTTTTTCTTGATTATGCTTTCAGGTGATTTTTGGATTATTGAGTATTTTCCATATTTTGTGATTTAATGGATTATAGTTGAATTGATTATTTAACTATATCCTAAGTTTATTTTAAATAATTAATTAAATTAAAATATTTGGATATTTTGACTTGATTAAATATTTAATTGAAAACTGTATGAAATGTGCTTATATGATTAATTAAATAATTAAATATTTGGTTGCATCCATAATTGTGACATAAATATTTAATCCATTTAATTATATATTTCATTAATTACATGTGCATAAATGTGTTGAAAAATTAATTTCAAATTGAAATATCTTAACTTGTAATTAGGAGTCAAAGTTGAGTTGTGGCAATAAAGCATATTTTATTTAATTAATTTGGATTTACTTTTAATTTTGAAGTTGAGTTAAGTTAGGGATTCACTTGGAAGTTGTCACCAACCTTTGCATGTTTAGGGGAATTTGAATCTCTTTAGGGGGAATTGGTTATTCATTATCTCATAACAGGTTTTTGAGAATTGGAGAGCTCTTGGTGATTTTGGGGTTTTTGAAGAATTGTGGATTGTTGTGGATCCTCTTTGCTTTAAAGTTTTCAATATTTTCTATTGCTTGTGTGTGTGTGTTCGGATCTACATTGTTGCTAGATCTGTGGTTGAATTGGGCTTGAGGGTTTCAGATCTACTTTCATCCTCCAAGTTACATTCTTCTGTTTCTTGCATTGGTATCAAGGTAGGTTTCATTTACTATGTATGGTTTCAATTTTGTAGATTTGAGGTTTTCTGTGTTGTTTAAATGCATGTTCATCATTTTTGGCTTTTAAATGGCTTATGGTTGTTTCTATGTTATTGGGTGTTGATAGAAACCCTAGATCTAAATTTCTTCATTTTATATGATCTTAGCATCGTAGGGTTACGTTGTCAAAATTTCAGGAAGAAATTCCCTCTAGATCTTGTAGAAAATGAAAAATTATCCTTTTGTATAGTTTATACTATAGGAGAAATTAAATTTATGATTTATTATGGTTTTAATATTTTCGGGTATTTATGAAAGCTTAGATCTATTATTTTCATGTTAAAATATTTCTTAGCATAGTACCCTTATGTTGTTGAAATTTCGTGACTAGATCTCTCATTAATCTCCTAGAAATAAAAAAATTAAACTCTGTTCTATAGTCTTAACTATAGAGGAAATACATTAAATTAATTCCTAAGTGTTTTCATTGACAAAAATTAAATCAATTGAAAAATACCCACTCTCTATAATTATACAGACTGGTGAAAAAAAGTTACCAGAAAGGGAAAAAAGTAAAAAAAGCCTACTCACCTTTATAATTTCCGTTTTCGGATATTTCTTATAAAAAAAAATTAATTAAATTATCTATTTAAAAAAAATGTCTTTTGTTAAGGGAAATTTTTTGTTAAAAAAATATATTTGTAAAAATAAAAATGGCAAAGTATATATTTTAGCGCATTGTTTTATTAAAAAAAAGTTTTTTAAACTTTTGTTTTTAGTTTATGTGGAAAGGTGGGGAGCAGTGGGCTCCACCCACCCTCTCCACAGGGTGTCGGGCCCGCGGCAACCGACACTGCTGTAAGGCAGACCTGACTGCCAGCGGCAGACCCGGTCTGCCTGCGGTAAAGTACCGTGTAGGTAGGCAGGGGGGAGTGGGGACCACAGGATTCCCCCCCAATGCATGTTTTTAAATGTTTTTTTTGTTTTTTAATTTGTTAAAATTAATGTTTAGTTTAATTTTTATTTAGTTTAGTTTAGTTTAATTTTTAAATTTAGTTTAGTTTAATTTTAAATTAGTTTATTTAATTTTAATTTATTTAATTTAATTTAGCTATCATTAAACTATTAATATGATTAGTATTAAATGATATTAATATATATCAATTATTAGTTTAAATTAATAGTATTTGTATATTATTAATTTTAAATTGATATACATTGTTTATTGAGTCGAGATTAATTGTAAATGATACGATAGGATTAACTTTTTATCGTTAGAGGGCGATAATTTTTAATTAGTATATGATTATTAGTTTCAATTAATAAAGGGGTATTAATTTTAATTACTAAATTTATCATTATTATTTACATTGTTTTAATGGATACAAATCCCTCGATTAGCTGTATTAGGAAATATCACTGAATGGCTATTATATATATAGTGTATTTAATTTCTAATAAATTAAATCTACATTATATTAAAGTCATAATGTAATTAAAGTACGTCCCTAGTTAGGTTGATTCAACTAATGTAATGGTTATTTTAATTAGTCCATTTATATGCTAGGGGTAGTTCGAATGGGCCTAATTTTGATGTCATTTATTGTGTTGAATTTAATCATGAAATTGGATTTATTAATGGACAAAATGAGTTTAACTTATGCATATGGATGGTTTAAATAGATAATATGGTTATCCATGTATGTTCATTTTTCAATCCTTAAAGACATTTTGGTTTCTATTCATCTTTATGGTTCTCTTGTGCTTGTGTATGTTTTTATTTGGGACATTAGATTACCTAGGATGTATATAGAGGCTGGGGGAGTGTTTATCTTTTCTGTTACTTCATAGCGTGTGTGTTGTCAGATATTACCCTAAATTGACCATGATGACCCTTTCCATTTTTTTATCTGCTAGTGTACCTATGTGACCGTTCCTGTTGTATGGGATACTGATTTGGGGTACACTAGGGTTGTGACCTATGCTAGATCTATTAGGATCTCTGAGCCTATGGTAGGTTACCTAGATGCATAGAAGGAGGTGGCTTGCAATAAGTTTTGTGTCCATAAGAGACTACTAGATTTCTTATTATAGAGTTTCTTAATAAGTGATAACTAAAGACATATTTGGGGATATTAAAATGGATTAATAAGATGTGTCCTCACCCATGCTTGAGTGCTAGTATAGGCTAAGATGGTGTTGAGAATATTTTAGTTTCCCTACGAGGTACCTGACATAGTTAGTGGCCTTGTCAGTATGAGAGAAGATTAGCTCCATGTATGGTCACTTAGGTTCCAAAATCCTTTGAGATTATCAGGGCTAAACTTAAGGGTTAGACGTACATGATGACACCTTCCTTTACACATGCTAGATTTCCTACATTGTCAGTTGCCTCTGGATTAGTGAGTCTTACCTTTTACGATGATTAGTACACCAGATTTGAGAGCTAGCAGGATCCCTTGCTTAGTGGTTATTCCTTCTTGGTTTTGGATATTCGATTGGGATCTATTGTTATCTCCTCAGCATGGTGGGGTGGAACTTTGTGGATCCACATGGATGGGTGGTAGTGATTCTTTATCCATTGAGATTCGACGTCCTTGTACCAGGTGCTTGATGGTTCTTTATAGAGGAGCTTTTTATGTTCCTTCATCATTTATTATGTAATTTCATTATTGTAATCTTGTATTGGAGTATCGCCTATGATACCTAATCTAAAAATTATAATATTAACTAGTTTAGAGTGATTACCACATACCTTGTGACATGTGCAGTGGATGTGTGTTATGGTGGTTTCATGGTTATCCATGAGGTTTTTAATTATGGTTATGTAAGTTGTGTTTGTTATGTTTAATCAGATGGAATCTTTTGTTATATTGTTAGTTGTGTTTTACTTTAAGTAATTCAACATCAAGGAACCCTTGAGTCATGTAATCTATGTAAGTGTAAGACATGTGTACAAATGGTAATCACTTTTGCATGAATGTATGTTTCTGTATGTTAACTTAAAAAAAAAAATATTCAGCACACATAGTGACATGTACTAGGTTAATCTCTCTTGGGTTCCCTGGCGGGGCGTTACAATCATAATTTTCAATTTCATTATCTGCGTCTATATCATGACATGAATAGGCATTTGTCATATTATAATCACATTGTTCACTTTCATCATTCCCTTATTCTTCATTTTCTTTCAGATCTAGGTAAACAATGTAGAAATCAGGGTTAGGTGGGGCTTCAAAAGCCTCACACCAGAAATCATCATTGCACAAATGGACAACATTTTTATGCAAAGGGTCTAGATTTTTGTTCTCAGGTTTTTCTTTTCTAGGTGGAGCAATAGGCTTCCCATCCTTAAACTGAGTTCCATAAGGATGATTTTGCATTCTATTCTGAGGATTATAAGTGTTATTATAGGAAGGCCTACTATTTTGAGGAGCTCTATACTCTTTATATTCTGGTTCCTTTGGGTTACTCCTACTAAACCATGCATCATCTCTCCTATTCAGTTTACCAGACACCCTTCTATTCATCTCAATATTTACTGCTATCTTGTAAGCATCAGTGAGGGTTCTAGGATTCTTATCCCTACGAGAATAACCCATTTTAGAATCCAAATCATTTAAATAGGTTGTTAGACATACCTCTTCATCCAACCTTATTTTCTAAAAAAATTTATGCATTGCTCTTTGGAATCTGGTATTGAACTCGGTGACCTCTTCATTATATTTCCTTTTTATGTTATTGAACTTGTTCATTAAGAACCCCTTATTTATCTTATCACCATATTGATCTTTAAATAACTCAATTAATTCATCCATGGAAGAAACACAACCATTAGAAAGACTTCTAAACTATTCTCTAGCATCCTCTACTAGAGACTGAACAAAAAGCTTCATCAACACATCTTCATGAGTAATATTCAAATCATCAACAAAATCAATGAATTTTCTTAAGTGTGTTTCACAAGAGATGACATTGTTACCTGCAAATTTTGGGAGCTTTTCTCCTACATCACCCACATCTTTTGGAACTGCATTTGGGTATCCAAGAATGCCAATAAAATTATATTGCTTGTACCTTTTAGGGTTCAATGGTTTCCTTTGAAAATTATCAGTCTCTTTGAAGGTAGTAGCTTTTTGTTTGTAAGATGTTGTGTTCTCAGTTCCAACATAAGAATATTTGGAAGACTGCAAAAAAACTATTTTTCCTTTTCATCTCGATTGTTACAGATTCCATTTGAGCCTTTTCTAGCATCTTTTCTATGGTTTCCTTTTCTATTCTTAGTCTTTCAAGATCAATATCCAATTTGGACATTTTCTCTGTTAGAGCCTTCTGAACTTTTGGCTCTTCATTTTTGCTTTCATTGAGATTTTGTTTACCTTTGTCCTTAAAATTTTGTGAATTAGAAGCTCTGTGAGTGTTGGGTATTTCTTGGTCTTTTTGAGACCTCTCAGTATTCCTTGTAGTTTGATGTCTTGAGGATCTTCTTTTAATTTTTTCAACATTCTTATGTTCATGTTTTTTCTTTCTAAGTTCTTTTTCCCTCTTCATCTGCCGAATAAGGGCAAGATATTTCATGATGAGTCTTTCCTCCTCAGCAAGCTTATGAGAAGGAACCTCAGAATCTGAACTTATGGTGTATGTTCCTTCTCATTCACTAGAAGTGGAAGTAGCTGCAAATGTTTCTAACTTTCTTTCTGAAGTTTCTTCATATTCTAAAGTATTGCCTTTGTAATTAAACAGATTACTACCCTCCTCTCTCCTATTAGTGTTGTCTTGGCTTCTTGAAGAAGCTTGCTCTATACTAACTTGGTTTCTTTCCTTCCTCCAAGACATCTCCATTGTTGAAGTTGATGGGATTCCTCCATCTAATGCAATTTCAGGATCCCCCTTGGTTTTTTACCTAGTATTCATTTTGAAAGATGTTTACGTAATTTGTACTGATCTCAGAGATTTAAATTTTGAGTTGCCACCCGAAAGTTTTTTGGGATAAATGAATACTATCAAAAATTACCTTGGAAACTACAACTATGAATATACTATCTTTGGAAACCTTAGAGATTTTGAATACTTTTACCAAGACTTAACAATCTCTATTCCCAACAGAGTTGCCAAATTTTTAGCTCTTTTTATTGCAGTACTACCTTGAAATGACAGTATACTTATATACTTTAATGAGAACTCCTTTTTATGCAAGGTAAAGGATAATTAATGAGGTATTTGATAACATTGGGGATACCTATTATCACCTCCTTCTTTTTTGAGCTCCACAAACTCAGGCAGGTATTACCTATGATAGATTACTGATTCTTCAGTCAATGTTTTTAGTGGACTAGTTCATACACTGGTTGGTTACTTCTGACCTCACTATAAAAACTTATAAAATACCTTAGATATTGCATTGATTATTTTAAAATAGAGTACTATAAGCCAGGATTTGGTCTTGATAACATAAACCAATGAGATAAGGAGTTTTATCCTTCTTCCTTTTGATTTTAGGAGGGGCAACCTAATGATCCTCTCTTCAAGGAATCAACAAACTGAACTGTACCCTAAGAATACAACTACTTGAATGGAATTATCTATTTTTCAATGTATATGATTGAATAATTTGAAAATATTAGATTATGAATTAATTACTTAGCAAATACAAAACCAGTTCCTAATCCCTTGTCTATGAGTCAATATCTTGTATAAATCCATACTAAGGTAATCAATAAAACACTTGCAACAAAGATAGAATACCCTATAAACTATCCTCTCCCTACAAATTTATCATCCAATCCTCAAACTAATGCTATGTTCCCTGGTTTACTTGAAACAATTTAATCCTTCCTTGAAGGAACTTACAAGTAACTGCACAATCACCTTATGATCAATGTGCTTAAATGCCTTACAGATAAAAATACAAGAACAATAATAGAATATAAAGAGACAATTCAGAAGCAGAAAAGAGATTGAAAAATATTTTATTGATGTCTCAAAGCTTCAAATACATTAGATAGATAAATAGTACAAAGTTCCAGACACAATTTTAGTCTGCCTTATAATTCTATTAAAATTTCCATCTCTCTCTTCCTCAAAAAGGTTACAATTAACATATATATATATA
>MU223586.1:4444034-4466861 GCA_018584345.1 Thuja plicata | reverse complement strand
TATATATATATATATTCTCAAATCATCTTCGAATCCTTAAGATAAGGATGCAAAAAGCTTCGGATGATTTGGAGACCTAACCCTAAAAACATAGTAAAGACAAAATACAAGAATGATCCAAGCGGTGGGAGGACAAAACTAAGGAATGAAATCTGATTTTCACTTTGTCCTTTTGTGGATGTCGGCACCTTTGTCCATAGTTTTTAAAGATAGCATCTGATTTGTATTCGGATTTAGTGACCACCATTTCAGGCTAACCTACACTAGTTTTCTAGGATTGCTAACTTCCCTGTGCTTGGAGAGTAGGTGCTAAGTGTCCTTCACTCTGCATCCAAAATGTCTAAATCCATGTCAACAACTTTATTTTTCTAAGGCTTTGTCAGTGTGTCCCATGCTATAACCTCTACATTAGTAGGCCAGTTGAAGCTCTGAATGTTTTGTAGATTTGGCTTCAACCTTTCTCATCTGGCATTAGTTATGCCTTTGATATCTATAAAAATTTGGTGAATTCAATCTTAGCCTTAAAGTCTTAATCCAAAAGTTTTTTTCATCTCTCCATGTCAAGCTCTCCCTTGTCAGATATATATATATATATATATATATATATTTATCAGGCATCACCTTATCAAATTTGGTGATCCATGCTCCTAAGGGCTTGATCTAACCATCCTTTGATTTGATGGAGGGTACAAAACTATTGTATTATGGCCCAAACATCTTCATTTTGGCCTCAACCTGATTGACTTTACCCTTAAAATATGATAAGGTAAATCCTATGTGCTTAATCTCTTCATGTACTTGGATGACTATATCTGGCAGATCATCCCTCAAAGATTTTAATGATGCTAACCTCTCAAAAAGGTGTGTCCTTACTGACCAACTAGCATAATATGGGTTCAAAATTGTTACATAATTAGTAACCCCTGCATGTAACCCTGGCGATTTATTATAAGCATCTAAAACTACATCTGCCTTATCTTTTATTACCTGTATCCTATGCTACAAAATTTCAAAAAGGGAACCCAAAAAAATATTATTATGCTCTTTAATATCCTCCCATGTTTCATCAGCTACCCATTCTATTTGGACTTCACTAATACTAACCTCTTTTGGTTCTACAGGGGAAACCTTTGGTCTTTCTTGTAATTGTTGTTTCAACTCACTGATTACTTTTTCATTAGCATGGAGTTGTATTCTACACAAATCTCTATCCTATACAATTGAACTCCTCTCATCTATCATCTTTTTTATCTTCTCTGATAATTAAGCAATTTTAGCTTCATTGAGTTGTGCAAATTGTGTCATTACTTGGGCTATTTCCATATCCCCTGTATTCTATACTGACCAAATAATTTGGTTCCCTACCATCTTTTCTTCTATGCTCATGACTGAGGGCTTATTATCCTTGGGAACTAAGCTCCACATAGCCAATGCTTGGGACTTTGGATTGTATCCAAATCCCTGAATCATGTCTCCTACCTAAACCTCTGATTACAACTTCATAACAGGTTGCCTCCTCACCTGATCCATGATGAATGAAGATGCCAAATCTCAACCTTCCATAGGAAACATTCCACTGGACTTAACCAATTGTCTTATTTCTTCAAGAGTCATCCTTTTAGACTCAGGATCATAGTCTTGCAATTCTTGCAAGGCCTCTTCTGTCACTGGGGCTCCTCCCTCTAGTTGTAAATTTTCTCTTACTAATCTATGTTTGTTCAAAAAAATAAATTCTTTGAAATTTTTTTTTTTGATGAACTGGTCATCACTTAAGAATTCTTGTTTGTACAATGTCCTTTCATCAATGCAAGTCTGAAGAGGGATTTCAATTTCCTCTTCAATGTTCTTTTGCATCATTTTTCCCTACCTTATTTCCTTTCTCAATTCATGGTCATAAGCTCTATTTCCTGGGATAAGAGCACCAATTCTGTCTCTTCTTTTTTCACCCTTTTCTTTTGAAGGCTCCCCTCTTTCAATCCTCTATCTTGTTTGTGGGGGCTCATCTATGACCTTAGCTTCTGGGACTAAGGTTAAATCCACAACATTTCTACTTGTTGTTCCCCTTCTACTGATTGATATTCAATCATTTGTTGATCCATTGGAGGTGGGCTAAGAACATAGTACTCTTTGTCACTCTCCTCTTCATTTTGTAATGAAGAATATTTCTTCTTCCTCTTGTCACTCTCATCTAATATATCTTCCAATTTATTGCAAAAGAGACTCTGTGACTCAATCATAGACTCAAGCCTCTTAAAATAGGGAAAGTCATGGAAAAACCACTAAAATTCAATCCTTTTCTCTTCACTTGTCTTTCTAAATCCAGTAATTCATTAACATTTTGGACTCTCAAATAAATCTCATCATCATCCATCATATTTCTGAGCACATCTTCTTCCATACATTGCTCATGTTCCTTATTAAAAGGGATGGAAGGAGTCAATAATTTCCTTGCACTTGATATAAAACCTTCTAAATTAACATACCCACATAAATAAATATGCATTTTGAAATGGTTCATCCATGAACTTATTAAATCTATAGCCCCTTTCCCAATGGTGAAACCATATATTCTGAACTATCTAGGGGTGAAAGTTCCTTTCCTGTGGGGAGCTAGATGTTCCTTATCTGTTAAAATTAACTGCCTTATTAATTCCATGGCTGCTTTCCTTGGTGCCACATGAAATGGAAATATGTGGGATGGGTGAATGCAACCATACACCCTCATCATTGTGTAATTTTGTTCATAATATAAATCACCCCAATTGTGATCCCCAGGACATTTGTCCACCATACACAGGGCCTCAAGAGTTGTAACACCTGGATTGGTATCCTTGTCTTCTCCACACCAAGGGATACAAGGGTTGGGTAAACCATCCAATTATCAAATGCACAAAAATCATAACCTTTTGATGTGTAATTCCATACCCTTACCCAGAATTGGATTCGATTAGGTTGATTCTGAAAGAATCTCTGTGGCCTTAGGTTGTCATAATCCATCAAGGGGAAGTTGTAATAAAGAATTAAGTGCATTAATAAACAATATTACATGAACTTAGTGTTTTCCTCCTTGTTCTAAATTTGTACAAACCCTTCATGCATCCTATCAATTACATATTATATATAATCATAGTTAGTACTAACTGTTAATCCGCAAGTTTTGTTGATGATTAGTGACCCACACTTAGTCATTTAATTAGGAAGTTTTAGTTGGTTATCACTGTGGCTGAGCTAAACATTGCAAGATGAACAACATTGCCGAGAAAGTTTTAGATTTTTGAGTTACATCATGCCAAGGCAAGTAGAATATTAAGTGCCGAGTGTCAGAGATGTGTTGTGCCGAGAAGAACAGTTTTTACATATATGTCAGGATTAATTCAAACTTTGATGTAAATGGTTGAGGATGGCTTGTATGAGATTTAAGCCAATATTTGTATGCATTTAATATTTGTCTACTGAGTTAATTCACATTTAATTATTTTATACCATGCATGGCATGAAGCCAATCAAGGAAATCAGAATGCATTGGAGGTATAAACAATAGATCTTGATCATTGATCTAGATCTCACTACCAGAGCCAAAAAGGTGTAATAAGATGGCCTCTAACCCTAAGAGCTAGAGTGTGTAAGAGAAAGATTTATACAGAGAAGGGTTGTTGTTCATGAGAGATGAACAGTAAGTCATTTTGAGGAGAAGCCCAGATCAATCAGAATGACACAGATGTGATAAGCAGAGTAAAGACATATCAAATTGAGAGATCACAGAGGTTATTAAAAAGAGAAGATCCTTCATAAGCATCTTAGTGCATAGTGAAGGATCACTACTTGGAACATTCTAACAGGTGTATCAGGTTAAACATCTTGACACAGTGGTTTTAGCAGCCCGTTTCAAATCTCTTAGCTGAGTGCTTACTTTACTTTAAGTTGAAATCCTTTAACAAGGTAGATTGCATATTGTAATCAAACTTTTGTAGCCCTAACAGGCACAATTTATTTCTGTAGTAGTGAAGATCTTGTAGGTATCATCCCCACCCCAGTTTTACCTATTTGGGTTTCTGGGTTACCAAAATTTTGTGTTATGAGTTACATATTTGAGGTTATGGATGTTATCTGATGTTAGGTTAATTTAATATATGTATTAATGTGGATCAATCTTCTTTAAGTGGTTAATTTTTTAAGATCTGATTCACCCCCCCTCTCAGTATCTTGCTTTCCCATTCTTGTACTCCCAATAATTGGTATCAGAGCATAGTTCACCAACAAAAGATTTGAATCAGCTTGTGAATTCAAATCTTGAGATGGAGGTTTACAAGTTGGGAAAAGTCATTGAGAATGAAAAGATTGAATCTAGCTAGCATTACATTAGCTTGAGATAGCAAGACAAGAATTGAATAAATCTTTGATGGATAGGAAAGATTTGGCCAAACAAATGAATGATACTCATTACCAGGAAGATGATACTACAAATCTATTTCAGAATGAAAATTCTACTCAAAGCGATGCAGCAATTGCAGATCTACTAGAAAAGAACAATGCACTGTGTGAAGAAGTTAGAAACTTGAAAAGAGAACAAGAAATGCAGACAGTAAGACTATGTGAAGTATTGGAACAAAAGAAGAAAGTTGAAGATAACAAAACTATGGTAGAAGAAGACAAAAGAGTGATATCTGTCAGACTTGATGAAAGGACACATGATGTACAGATAATGAAAATCAATCTGGTTGACATGGAAAATCAACTACTACTTGCAAATTAGGAGATTAGTAGGAAAGATATGGAAATGATAAATCTGAGATCTGAGAACAATCAATTGAATGATGACTTGAGATCTAAGAAGGAACTTAATGAAAGGTTGAACAAACCCAATGAAGATTTGACTCATTTTGAGAATCTGATGGAAGCATTAAGAAGGTCAAGAGATTATTCTAGATTAGGTCACACTGAACCAAAGACATCTGCTGAGAAAGGAGAATCATCTAAGAATGGTGAAAGGAGGAATGTAAAGACAAAGCACAACAAGCCTGTTTGCCACCACTATGGAAAACCAGGTCATATATAAAACATTTTCCAAAGAAAGAAAGGTAAGTCCAATCCTAAATCTAAGTTCAATGGCTATTGTTTTAATTGCAAGAAATTTGGACATAAAGCACACGAATGTTGGTCTGAAGCAAGTGATGCACGCCCAAAACCAAGATTTAATGGTTATTGTTACAAGTGTCAAAAACATGGTCATAAGGCACAAGACTGTAGATCCAATGCTAAATAGAAATGGACATCAAAGACACAAACAAAAACATCTGAGAGTGGCAACACTTACAACTCAGATTATAATACTAGACAAAGGTGCCATTACTGTGAAGAAAATGGACATGCACTTGAACACTGCTTAAAGACACATGTCAGAGGGAAATATAAGAGTTGGATGTATGGAAGCTTAATCTGTTTTAGTTGTTTGAAGGTAGGACTCACTAAGAGAGAGTGTAGGACAAGAGTTATTTCTCCCTCTATTGAAGAAGTAAGAGCACAAATGAACTAGACATGGGTAAGTAAAATAGAGCCAAGCAGTAGTGAATCCACTAAAGCCAAGGTCACCCAATCTAATGGATCAGGTGATCACACCATCTCCAACTGAGCAATAGAGGTATGTAAGGAACTACATTCAAATTTTAAATCTTACATCAGTTCCTAATATGTAAACGTGCCAAATTCCATATATGATAAGATGTACTAGGACATGTTTGTGACAAGTGCTGAGAAGAGTTATATGCACTATAGGTGCTGATTTGGTTGGCCGAGTAAGTCATGTGATGGTCGAGTGTGGTAAGTTGAGAGGTATGCAAGTTGTGTTAGTCGGCCAATGACAACTGGCTTGCACTAACCTAACGGGAAAAATATTTAATGCTTACCTACCCTAACCTTTCGAGTCTATATATGGACAAATAGACTATTATTCACTTTTACCTTGTGACTTTTAACATTTAAAGAGTGATCAAAGAAGTTGCATATTTGATCTTAGTGAAGTTTATTTTGATAATTTTGTCAGTGTGCCATTGGAAACCCTAAGTTGAATTGTGTGAAGTGTTTGCTTGCCGAGGTACTCTGTTCTTCATTTTTGAACCCTAACCTCAAGAGATTATGGTTGCAAGTTCTTCCACACCAGTCAAGGGAATGGAAGAGGATTTGAATCAAATTAAGCTTGTAAGGAGTGATGCATGCGCACCACCAAACTTTCATTCCATTCCAGAAAGTGCAATTTTGAGTGATCTAAATGGAGCCCTCTCATCGATCTTGCCAAAGGTACTTATGATTCATGATGTAAGATCTTGTTACATGGTCAAAATTGGCGAAGTGGGAAACAACAAATTGAGAAATTCCTATGACAAACTGTGTGATAATGGAATTCTAAAGGATGAATTCAAACATTTAGCCGACAAAGGGTTAACTTGTGCCCTAGATTTTCTAACAGAATTCAAGGATGAATGGATTAAGGTTGTCCTAAGACGAGTTCATAATATGCATATGTGGCTGGACAATGGACCAGTAAAGATCACAAAAGATATTATCTAGCGAGTTACTGGGTATCCTATTATCAGTGGTAAACGAACTATGAGAGACCAAAGTAAAGAAGAGATAGCAGCTAACACTGGAGCTATTTGGAACAACATAGGCATGACTATATCTACAATTATAGACTTGGAACATGACTTTGGAGTGAGATTTATTTCTCACAAATTCTATTAGTTGAGTCGACTGAATAGTGTTCCCTATACAGCAGTGGACCATGCATGGAAGATAGTCAAAAAGAATCACACCTATGACCTTGTCAAGTTGTAGTTGACATAATTAGCTGAGAACTTACTATCAATCAGGAAAGCCAAAAGCTCATCATGTAAGTTTGGATCTTTTTTAATATGTATATTCTTCTATGTACAAAAGTCATTTCCTACACTAGAAAATATTGTTTGGAAAAAGGATAGACCCATCACTTTACAGATTAGTGAATGTGTTTAGAAATTAGGCAGCAATTTCAATGGAATTATGAGAAATTATTTTGTGGAATTGAAAAAGAGAATGAGATTGAGGAAAATAATTCCCAATTCACTTGTGGAGAAGCACTATGATGAGATATGTATCTTAGTAGATATAGACTACACATATATTCAGGATGTGACACCTAGGGTATCATGGATAGAGCCATTTCCCTATGAAGTTAATATTGATGAAGCATCAGTAGCTATCATAGCACTCCTAGCAGAGGAGATTGATACTAACACTAAAAGATTAGGAAATTTTGATGAAGCAAAGGAAAAGATTTTTATGAATATTAAGGCAGGAACCATGGAAAGGAAAAGGAAAAAGATTGTGAAAAATCTGAAAAAGATGGTTGGCTTTCTGAGTGATCAAGAGCTTGAGGATGCACCTTTAGTCATATCTACTGGACAAGGAGAAGATGTATCTAAGGAACAAGAAGAAGAATTCAGTGAACCTGAAGAAGAGGTCACAACTAAGGCAAAAGGGAAGAGGCCAATAGTATATAAGGTAACAAAGCCAAGTAAAGAAAAACCCAGAGTTACCCCTCCCATTGCAAATCATCCAAGGACAAGGGCATCTGCTGCCACTTCACCAGTAGAATAGAAAAAAGTATATCCAAAGAAGATTGGAGAAAGTTGTTCTAGATCAAGGACTAAACTAGCAACAAATGCTATGTTGAGCCTACAAGTTAAGAAACAAAGAATAAAACTACATTTGGATCCAGAAAGTGATGAGGACATAATAGAAACTAATGAACCTGGCCACATACCAACAACACCATTCAAGAAACCCACAGATATTGATGAGGTATGTGAGAATTTGAGAAATTTTGTAGGGTTATCTGGTTTCAAGTTTATAAAGTATGAGAAATTGAAGGTAGGAGACAAACATAAGGTCCAGGAATCTCTCCTAGACATGATGTGTAAATTCAAATTAACCCCTACAACAATAGGAGATAATGTGTCGAGTGAGTTGTATGAATTTCTATCTGGCAAGTGGGTATTTGCACTTACAACTAAGAGACAAATTAGGGAAGGCACACTAGATCAAGTGATTCTTGAGCTAACCAAGAAATAGAGAGCAAAATTTGTTGAAGAGAATAAGCACAAATTTATACCTAAACAGAGAGGTTATGCTATCTTGAAGAATGATATTGAAGGGATAGTACAATAGAGTACTATAATTTGGAAAGAAGTTTTTGGAATGATTGTTCCAAAAGAAACAAGAAGTGATGAAGGGACATCTAAGCCGAAGGATAAGGAAACTGAATCCACCCCTGTACCATAGATTTCTGCAGTTCACATTTCAACTGAGTCTAAGAAGACTAAGACAGATGCACAAAATCAATCTGAGACAGTTAACAATGTTGATATGACTATTGACAGTCTAATTGATGTGACAATTGATGACTCTAGAAATCTAGATTCTAAGGGTCAAGATGAGCCGAGGGACTCAACTGTTGATTCACTTATCAAGGAAACTGAAGCTGAAGAAGAGAAGAGTATAGAAGAAGAAGAAAAAACTCAAGAGGAACCTAAGGATAAGGATGCTCAAGAAGAAGCAGCAAAGGAGAAAAAAATTGAACAAGAGGAAATTATACAACATTCACCTATTTTAGAGGTTGTAAAGTCAGTACTAGATAGTAGTGAAGAGATAATAGACACTAACAATGAGCCTAAAGAACAAGAGGCAATGCAAGTGTTGGTTGATCTACCACTCTTTACATCATCAACTCCCACTGGAACTAAGACATGAAGTATGCTTGATCAGCAAGAAATTTTGATTGAACTTAAAGATGCAATGGTGTCAACTACTGATTCTGGAAAAGGTATTGTAGAAACTAAGTCGAGCAGTAGTTCACCTGAATTCAAGAGATGGAAAGTTATGAGGAAGAAGTCTCTGATTCTAGATGTCACATTAGATGAATTTATTGTGATTCCACTATGGGATCCCAATGTTTTGTCTTATGAACAGATTGAGACTCTTCAGGATTTACTTAAGAGGAAGAGAAGACAGGAGGAACTAAAAAGGGAGAAAAAGCAAAAGCAAAAGCAAAAGCAAAAGAAAGTGCTACATGACATAAAAGACATATTTGTAAAGGATTTTGAAATGGAGGATGAGAATCCTCAAGCCCCTATTCTTGAATAGTTAGTTCACATTGTGCAAAAGGTAAATGATGACAATATTGAAGCCAATGAGAAACTGTTGCAATGGTCTGAGAGGAAATTTGAGAACAAGGTACTTGCCAAAATCTTAGAAGAGACTACAGTTAAATACATTGAACTTTCTTCTCTGATAGAAACTTTAGAAGGTATTATAACAAATGTTTATTCATTGTATAAGAGGTTATCTGATGTTGAATTCTTCACAAAGGATAATCAACAGGCTCTAGAGAAATTGCAACTAGACCTAAAGTCAACTGCAGTTCACTAAGTATGGGTGCTAGTACTAGCTCCTTACATTCTAACAGGTTGACTTATGCACAAAGGATGATAGTCGAGCTCATGGCTGAAGATGGTCAGATTAGGACCAAGTTGATTACTATTCAGACAAGTCTAATACCTCATCTGGAGGTCATTCAGAAAGAAATTTTATTTGAAAATGAATTGATTAAGAGAGACTCTCATCTCTCAACTGGAGAAATCTTAATAATCCTAGCTACTAAGCTAGAAGTGAAAATAGAGGTTATGAAGTTTGTCAAGGACAGTTGCGACTCTACATTTAAGTCTACCTTGCAACTTCACAAACAGTTTCTGGACAAGTATAACTTGACCCCACCATCTATCAGTGACAAAAACAAAGGGGAAACTTATAGGACTGACAAGGATACAACATAAAGGAGGGAGATCAGTATAGGTATCCATGTGTAAATAGCATTAAGGCATGTATACTATATAAATTTTTATATATAGTATGACGTACATTCCTAAAGAAGTATAGTATGTACATAGGAAATATTTTGGATGGAATGAATTGTAATGATAAGTGTGTTTTTTGCCACTAATATCAAAGGGGGAGATTGTTAATCCCTAAGTTCTATTGATGATTAGTGACCCACACTTAGTCATTTACTTAGGCATTTTTCATTGGTTATCACTATGGCCAAGATAAACATTGCAGGCCAAACAACATTGCCAAACAAGTTTCAGATTGTCGAGTTACATCATGCTGAGCCGAGTAGAACATTAAGTGTCGAGCGTCAGAGATGTGTTGTGCCGAGAAGAACAGTTTTTGCATAAATGTCAGGATTAATTAAAAATTTGATGTAAACGGTTGAGGCTGACTTGTATGAGATCTAAACCAAAATTTCTATGCATTTAATATTTGTCTACTAAATTAATTCACATTTAATTGTTTTGTACCATGCATGGCATGAATCCAATCAGGGAAATCAAAATGCATTGGAGGTATAAACAATAGATCTTGATCATTGATCTAGATCTCGCTACCAGAGCTGAAAAGGTATAATAAGATGGCCTCTAACCCTAAGAGCTAGAGTGTGTAAGAGCGAGAGTTATACAGAGAAGGGTTGTTGTTCATGAGAGATGAATATTAAGTCATTTTGAGGAGAATCCCAGATCAAGTGGAATGACAGAGCAGTGATAAGAAGAGTAAAGACATATTAGATTGAGAGATCATAGAGGTTATTGAAAAGAGAAGATCCGTCATCAGCATCTTAGTGCATAATGAAGGATCACTACTTGGAACTTTCTAACAGGTGTATTAGGTTAAATCTCTTGATAGAGTGGTTTTAGGAGGCCGTTTCAAATCTCTTATCTGAGTGCTTAATTTACTGTAAGTTGAAATCCTTTAACAAGGTAGATTGCAATGATCTTTAGTCCTTAACAGAATAGACCTTTAACCAGTAGATTGCATATTGTAATCAAACTTTTGTAGCCCTAACATGCACACTTTATTCTTGTAGTAGTGAAGATCTTGTGGGTATCATCCCCATCCCAGTTTTACCTATTTGGGTTTCTGGGTTACTAAAATTTTGTGTTATGAGTTACATATTTGATGTTATGGATGTTATCTGATATTAGGTTAGTTTCATATATGTATGAATGTGGATCAATATGCTTTAAGTGGTTAATTTCTTAAGATATGATTCACCCTCCCCTCTCATTATCTTGCTTTCCCATTCTTGTACTCCAAACACTAATATGAGGGCTTTGTATGTCTAGTACCATAATAAGGATGTTAGAAGTAATCATTTCTCTCCCTGCATCTACTCCCAGTACTCTGTATAATGCATATGCAATATATTTGATGTAGTGGTTTAGATCCTTATAGGCATAAAGAATTTCCCCTCAGATAGGCTTAATGAGACCCCTCATATTCTTAGGGACATTCTTATCTTTGATCAATGTTGCTACTACCCCAGCCTCTCTAACATATATATTCTTCAATTTCTACAAATCAATTTATGTGCTCATGGGGCAGAAACAATCAAATTCCTTTATGAATGAATTCCTATCTAGGGTCACTAAGGGTTTCGCATCACTCTTCTTAATTATTTTAGTAAGAGGGTCATATCTATTTTCCAATTCAAGAATGAAATATGCATCTATAAATACATCTGGCACTATTAACCTAGCTAACCCACAAGTCCAAGGGTTTGAGATTGGAATGGCCTTGTCAGAATTTCTCTAGAAATAGTTATATAAAGAAAATCCAAAAAACCCTAGAGTTTTAGCATCTCTGATATCAAAATAATTATCTAGTAATATTTCGGCACTTACCTTTCTATTTTTAGTGGAGCCAGGTAATAATTATAGAAACTCATCTAAATAGTTCCTCTTTCCTTTTGTGTCTTTACCAGTGTCTCCACTTCTCCCACTAGAGGATGAAATACTCAATTCCTGACTCATCTTTTCTCCATTCTTGTACTGATTACAATTCTCTTACCAATATTGAAACAAATCTTCTTCAGACCCTCACAATTCATTGAATTCTCTATAACCACTGAACTCTTCACAATTTTGAAATTACGATCACTACACCATTTCGCCAATTATATCACTGTATCAATTCTAAATCAGGAGGAACTTTAACTTCACACTTCACTATTTGAAAACTCAAATATTTTGAGAAAATGTTAATCACAAAGAAAACATAAGCTTTGAAATTTCAATCACCGATGAAGTAAAATGACAGAAACTATGCTTATTTATAACTAAAACATCAATGCAAACATCCCTTCATTCAATCATTTCTGCAATTATTTTCGTATACTATGAACTTTATTCAATTATTAGCCGTAGCTCTTGACAGTGACAGGAAATCAAATTTCAAAGAGTACTTTTCTCAAAAAACTCTTATTCTATTCGACTGAGATCAAATCTGATTTGTCAGTATTGATTACAACTCAGCTACCTTTTCCACCATGGCTACACTCTCTATTTCCTCATTGGTTAAGCTTTTGTGCATTATGACGGCTATGAACTATCATTCTTTTAACTAAGGTTTCATTTCTAGTGACCTAGTGACTGTTGATCTCCTTATCGCTAAATACATTGACCAACTATGGTTATCTAAAGAGATCAGGTGACTAAAAGCCTTTTGAAACTCACCTTAACCACCTTGGTTAACATTTAGAGACTCTATGACTACATTCTTATCTCCTGACCGCTAGATCATTTTTATCTTTTATCTTTTATGAAGTGACTTCCCAACTGCCATCCATCTTCCTTTTATTAGCATCTAACCGTCTTCACTAAGTCTCTTAATCTTTTGAATAAACCCTAATATATCATGAGACTTAGCGACTATGCATCTTTTAAACCATGTATTTCTTTTGGACACTTGTCTTAATATTTCTTATGTCTCATGATCGCTTAGTGACTTTTAACTTGTCCAGTTTTTCTAGCGACTTAGAGACTATCGTGGATTTTTTTTTGATCCTGTGGTTGTCTCTAAATCTCTTGATCTTTTCGTTAACTCTCTTTGAATCCTAAGACTTGGTGACTGCATTACCTTTTGATAAGCGACAGTCATTTAATCTCTATATTGTTTGACTTAACTTATTTTATTCATGAGATAAAGTGACTAAAAAGAAACTTAACCTTTAACTTAATATTTAACTATGCATCACATCTGGAGATAATACGACTGAGCAATCTCAAAGTTGTTGTAGGAAAAATTTAACTCATGTTTAAATTGGAGATAACCCGACTAACCTTTAGATCTATTTCCATCGAATGGTTATCTCTTAATCTCCTCATCTTTGAAACAATATTATTTTTCTTAAGAGATAACTCGACCAAAGGGAAATCACATAGTCTCATGAAGATAAAGCATATTCAATTTTCATAAAGAGACTTAGTGAATATAATGAAATAATATATGACATAAAAGACTTTTAAGTTATGAAAAAGGTAACTTCAAACCATAAGCCATTTCAAAGAACTAGGGTTTAAACCAATTTCAAACTAAATGAAACCTAGGACTTAGGTTTTTTTTATTACTTCTCTGAATTTTAACATAAGACCATCAATTTTCTTAGGGGTTTTGCCATTTTGGACATGCTTTTCATATTTTGAACAAGGATAAGACCGAGGACAAGAAAATTTTAAGGAAAACCTCAAAACAGGTAATACAACCAACAATACACGGACATAGTCCACTTCTTAAAATATATGAAATGTAAAGAAGGTTTAAGTGATAATCAAAAAAGAACTATAAAGTTCCAAGCATCAATGTATGTACTGATTCAAGGAGATCTATATTGGAAAAACAATGATGGTATCCTTTTATTTTTTCTAGACATCTATCAGGCCAAGTCAGTTATAAAAGAGTTACATGATAGGGTATGTTGTGGTCATTTTGCAGCTATGACAATGGCTGATAAGGTGTTGCAAGCTAGGTATTATTGGCCTCATGTATTCAAAGATTGTTATGAATATGTTAAGAAGTGTGAATCTTGTTAGAAGTTCTCAGGAAAACTGAAATACAATGGTGTATTACCCCTTATTCCTTTACAAACTGAAGAGCCATTCAAAATGTGGGGAATAGAGTTTATTGCAGAAATTTTAGATGCTTCAAGTGGAGGTCATAAACAGATATTAGTGGCAATAGATTATTTCACAAAATGGGTTGAGTCTATACCTACAAGACAAGCTACAAGTAAGGTAGTCATAAAGTTTATGACAGAGAACATACTAACTAGATTTGGAGTACCTTACAAGATCCTTTGCGATAATGGTATGTGTTTCAGGTCTAAGTAATTTTTAGAATTTTGCAATAAGTATGGTATCAACTTATCATACTCTTCTCCATACCATCCACAAAGGAATGGGAAAGCGGAATCAAGAAATAAAAATATAATGAAGATCATTAGGAGAATGTTAAGTAACAATAAGAAAGCATGGGATTCAAAATTAAGCTTGGCTTTGTGGGCAGATAGGGTGACAATTAAAAGATTGATAGGTTTTTCTCCCTATGAGTTGGTCTATGGGAAACAAGCAAGGTTACCATTAAATAATTTATTGCCAGTTTATAGATTTGTTCAAGAAGAAGACCTTGAAGACATAAACTTTATGGAGGACTGATTAAGCCAGTTAGCAGAGTTAGATGAGAAAAGGAGACAAGCAAAAGAAATAAATCTTCAACAACAATGACAAGTTAAGACTCTTAATGACAAGAAAGCGTCAAACAGGTCTTTCAGATAAGGTGATAGGATATTGAAATGGAATGCAAGAGACCAAGATAATGGAAATCATGATAAGCTTGATGCATTATGGTTAGGACGTTCCATGATCATCTCAAAAGAAGGTGAAAATTCTCACCATTTATAGGACACTAATGAAAACATTCAAGAGTTCCCAACCCATGGTCAGTACTTGAAACCTTTTTTCTCTTGAAAAAAAAGTATTCTCTAAACTTGTAAATTATTTTTTGTCCTAGTTTCATGATTATCTTCTTACTATGGTCTGCTTCTTCCAAAGATAACTGGGCTCTCGCTGCATCTAGACATGAATGTACGTCCCCAGTAAGAGCCACTATTGGCACCTAAAAATTCAGGCCCTCAATGTGTGAAATATAAGGGAAGTATAATATTTATTTTCATTTTCATAAATATTTCCCTATTTTGAAATTTAATTAAACAATCAAAAAGGCTCTAAATAATTGTCATTATCTTATTTCCATATTTATTAGCAAAAATTTAATATTATATTTTAATGGATTTAATGCATAACTATTTTTGAAGTAGAAATAAAAGAAAAATGGAATAGTAGGTATATAGGACAAAAGGAGGACTATCGGGAGTTGAACACTCAACGTCTCAAACCAACCCTTTTTCCTACCTACCTACCCATCCTCCCTCTAACCAATTAGTCTAAATATTTTCTTTGATTTATGTGTTAGAGAGAATCATATTATCTCACTTCTCTTTTATATTTTCTATTAAAAGTGTTTTACATAAATGTATTTCCTTTATTTTAGTTTTATCCTAATTTACTAATGTGAAATATCTTATTAGGGTAAAAAGGTATAATTGGGTATCTTTTATCTTGTTATTTTTTTTGAAATTTATATTTCACCTTATATGTTTCTTGAAAATATTTACTGTGGTGATTTATGCATATATTTATATGCTTCTAATTTGATCTATAAAGATACATAAATATACTTTGATTAATATATTCTCTTTTTACCTTGGTTATTTTGAAAATATTTATTAAGGTAAATCACATTTTTTTAGGGTTACCTTTAAAAGTTATCTTCTTAAATACTAACAACCTTCCCCTATGTAAATTATTTAAAATATCATTTTAGGGTAAGTTTTACCCTTTTATTTTCTAGGGTAAGTTATAATATTTACAATTATTGCACCCTAGATTCTAGAAATATATTATATAAAATTAATATTGTTTCATATTTTGGAAGAGGTATTTTGAAAAAGGAAATACATTATGTTTAACATTTGAAAGTAAAACTCTTAATTAAAATATAAAATTAATGGATTTTAGGTTTTATCTTACTATTTGGATTTTTTGTACTTTGATAATTAAATGAGGATACCTTTAATTAAATGTTTAAATCTTATTGGTATTTTTCTTAGGTTATCAAATACCTTTACATGCATTGCAAAGAATGTTCCTATGTTTTGGTTTTATTGATAATTTATTTTGATACGTTATTAGTTATTAAAATCAATAAATTTTACATAGGGATCATTTTTGAAATTTGAAAAAATTATTAATTTATAATGAACCCTAAATTTAAAATTTATTAAAAGTTATCTAATATTGGATCTAGTGTGCAAGAGTTTTACATTATAAACATGTGTTGATTACCAAGCAAATTACCTGAAGATGTGACAAAGTCTATTTGTAATACAGATAATGTTTTTCCTCAAACCATATATATGGTTAATATTTTAATTTTTAGGGTTAGTTTTAGGGATTAGGTATTTATGAAAGGGTATATCCTTTCACAGGAACCTTTGAAAAACATATAAATATTCAGTCAAATAAATTTAAAACATTACAATGAGATTTTTGGAGGACATGACAGTAGGAGGAAAACTACAACAACCACGAATTTCGAACCATCATATACAAATTTTTTAAATACCAAATGAGATAAGTTGTCTTATGTTTATTTGAAGTTATATGTTATTATTTTTAACTAGTTTTTTGGATAATCTATGTATTAGAGTGTTCCACTGTGTTCTATTCCCTGAATATTGTAATTCAAAGTTCATATATACAACTTGAGTATCAATTGTATGGTCTGTGCATCTACCATTGTTATTATCGGTCTCTTAATTTGAGTTAAATTAGGTAAGATTAGTTGTGTACATTGATTTGAATTATGAATCAAGCGGAAGCCTTTGGAGTGATAGTCTTTCTTTATTAAAAGTAAGTTTTCATAAAACTGTCTTTGATTATATGTAGTATTGGAAATTCTTGACTCTATAACCCAAATGTTTATTAGGCACTGATCTTATTATTGTTTGAAAATTATTATTTGGTTCCTCTTTTGTAGTTTACAAATTGATTTGATTACTTTTCTAAAGGCATTTGAAATTAGGTTTCTTAGTGATAATTCGGTTTTAGTACTTTAGATTTTATATATTAACGCTATCAGGAGATTGTATCGCTTCCCTCCAAAGATCATTTACCCCTTTGGAAGGAATTTTGTTTGTCTATGCATGCATTTGTGCAGCATATGGAAATTGTTAATCTAGGGTGAATTTAGGCCTACCAGTCTTGGTTCAATTAAGCCAAAATTGCAGAAGTACTAGTGTGGTCCTTGAAGGCATTATATTTTTCCATTAGTATACTTAGAGAAAAACATGATCTGCACCATCGGTTTACTCTACACTGATAGATAGGGAACAACACTATCCGATGCCAATGTTACCCGACAAACATTGTTAAGTGTTACTCGATGACAAAAAGGTAAATGATACCCAACGAGTAACAACAGTGCTACCAGACAATACAAAAAAGAGAGGAACCCGACAGATACAAGGAACCCAATGATTAGTTCAGTCAAGGAACGCTGACAGATTGTAAGTTCAAACTGACAACCAAGAACTGATAGTCAGTTACATCCCACAAAAAGTGGATCTGACTTTTCACGTCAGATAAATCACTAAAGTTGTATTTATAACTTCTTGATTTTCTTTTAAATCCATTATGTGCAGAGGAAGCAATGTAATCTTTAATGTTTTAATTAGTTTTACTGTTTTAAAACATGTAAACTAAAGATGAACGTTAAGTTGTAAACCTTGGATCTGAGAGTTAACATTGTAAATCATGAATTCCAAGATAGGTCAATACTTGTATAAATAGGTACTCAATCCATTGAAAAAAAAGTTGTTCAATGAAGATAGTAGCCATGAAGAGAAACTAAAGACCAGATAAATAATTCATGCAGAAGAACACAAAAAGAATAAAATCAATTTTCAAGAATAGAACAAAGGCTACCGAGAGATAGAGAAAAGGTATTCATCAATCACTCAAGGTGATATTATTATTGAAAAGACTTTAATGGATCTGTAAATCAGTAATAGTAGATTTCATACAGTCATGTCAACATTTGTACTCATTCTAAAAAGTGTAGGACACTAATGAAATCCTTTCAAAAAAGGTGGGCTTAACCATCCTATTGTAAATCTCATTACTAAGTGCACACTTAAATCAGTGTTGCTAAAGCTCTTAATAGAGTAGATCTTAATAGGTCTCCACCTTAATACTCTTAACAGGGTAGATCATCAGAAGTGATCAAATTGTAAGCCTTAACCGTCTCCCTTCCATTATGTAGATAGTGAAGCTTTGTGGGTGCCAACCCGACTGCAGTTTTTACTTCCTAACATGATTTTTCTGCGACACCATATCTTGTGTTATGTGTTTGTCAATGTCATGAATGTTTCTATGGATGATTGTAAAGATTGTGAACAAAGAATAGATGCATAAGAAAGAATAACAATAGTGGTTGGTAAATCAGAATTGAATGATCGTTAATGAAAAATTGAGTAAAGTGATAAAAGTTTTAGAGATACTGATTCACCCCTCCCCTCTCAGTACTACTTTTGATTAAGTCCAACAATTGGTATCAGAGCTAAGTATCTTCTTGAAAATCTTAAAGGCTTAAGAGAAAAGATCATACAATGGAGAAGTACAAACTTGATAAGAATATTGAGAACAAAAGGCTTGAGATATAGATGTTCTATGAATAGTATAAATAAGAAAGAATGAAGATGAGAGAGCTATTGGATGAAAGAAAAGGTATGGCTTCCAGGAACAATGAAAAAGACTATCAGGAAGAAGAAATTCTAGATTTCTTTAAATCGTCAGGATCAAATGCAAGTAATGTATCGGGTTCATCATAGAAGAACATCACAAATCTAAAAGAGATCAATCAACATCTGACAGAGAAAATAAAGAGGTTGCAAATCGGTCAAGATACCCAGATGGTAAGAATGATTGATGTGATGAGTTCTGCTAGACAAGCTGAAATAAAAAGAACACTTGCTATTGATGATAGAAGGAATATTTCAGAGAAACTACAGGAAAAGGAAATGGAAATTCAAAGACATCTTGAGTATCACCATGATCTCATAAATCAGATTATCCTTATGATTCAAGAAGCAAACAGAATGAAGGTGGAACTCATTGAAAGAATACAAACTATCAGTGAACTAAGAGAAGAAAATGAAAAGCTAAAGCATGAGCTTAGAATTCAGCAACAACATAATGAGATTATCAGATAGGCTAAAGAAAGAAATAAAAGAATGGATGACTTTCTTGAAGGAAAACAAAGAGTCATCAACAACAGCGGTATAGGCTTTTACCCAAAATGGAGAATCATCAAATCTAAAGAATGTCTACAAAAATCCAAGACCAAGAAAGAAAACATGCAAGCACTATGGAAAGAAAGGGCACACATCAAATACATGCAGAGGTAAAATGAAAGGTACTCCTAAATCTACATCTACATCTTCATTAATAGGATTTTGTTATAAATGTAACAAGAAAGGACATAAGGCTTATGAATGCAAGAATAAGATAGAAAAGCCAAAGAAGGAACCTAGGTGGACAAATATTGTCCTACATGTAAGATGAATGGTCAGACATATGAAGAATGCTGGAAAAAGAAAATACAAGCATGGAAGCCAAAAGGTAAAGAAGTTCCTTATCAGCCAAAAAGAGTCGGTAATCAATATGTATGGGATTACAACACTTGGACAAACTGTACAACATGTGGCAGATATGGTCACATCACTATAAAATGCATGAGAGCATGGACCAAAAGATCTAGAGGCTAGTCAAACCCTAGAATGACATGCTTACACTGTCACAAAGTTGGTCATCTCAAGAAATATTGCAAAGATAGATTGACAAAAACAAGCACATATCCCAATGGTAACACCATTGAAGATATCTAGAGGGAAAGAGACAAAATGTGGATAAAATATTCAGGCAATGCAAATGGTGACACCCCATCCAATGGATCTAGTGACACCACTATCCCCACTTGAGATAAACAACTAAGTATGGAACTACACTATACCAAGTTATATTTTGCATCAGTTCCATTATATAAATTGATAGATAGTCAAAATCTGCATGAACCTAAGATGCATACTACTATACTTGTTACCAATTTAATAATGCAACACCATCGATAAACACTTACTGAAAATCATCGGTGAACACAACAATGAGTTATTCACATTTACTAGAAATTGTCGGTCAACTAGAAAAAATGGCAAACTGCCAGTGTAATCTGACGACCATCAGTAAGAAAGCAAAGTTCAGAAGTGGTCATGATAGAATACCGATATCCATCGGTAAAATCAAAATGCTTAACAACTAACCAAAGCATCATTTCTTTATCGATGATGATTTGAAACATCCTCCCGATGAAACCTGTCTTCACATCGTAATGAGTTGTTGAGCATTTATTGTAAAGACTTAGGTCAAAAAGTCTTTAAATAGTCGACGGGACAACTTCATTTTTCACCTGTGATTTAAAGAGAAAGTAGAGTGACATCAAAGTGATTCAAGAGTAGAAAGTAGAAGTGTTTATAGATCGATTTAGCACATAGAGTACATATTCCTCACAAATGTTGCAAATTGAAGTAAGTACCAAAGACACCGAAAGAATTTTTTTATTGTTTTGTCAAGAAAAGCCCTAATTTCAAGAAAACCCTAAGTACTTGGAAAACTATGGCAACTACATCAAGAACTGCTAAGTTGAAGAATGAAAAGAAGAATGTTGTGAAACTAATCAAGAAAAACACATGTGTAGAACCTAAATATAAGATATGTCCAGAGATTGCATTGAAACCCAATGAAAATGGCACATTTTCAAAAATTTCACCTAGGGTTTTGCTCATAGAAGACGTTAGGTCTTATATTCATTGCAAGATCATAGAGATAGGTGATCTAGAAATGGATGAAGCTTTTAAGAAGCTATGTGATATCGAGGGAAAGCTAAAAGAAGAACAAAAACACTTAGAGGTCAAAGGGTTAACCAATGCCCTACATTTCCTAAGGGAATTCAAGACAGAATGGATTAGGATAGTCTTGAGCAGGATGTATGACAAAAACTATGGCTAGACCAACCCAAGAAAATAACAAAGGATGTTATTCATGCTGTCACTAGTTATCCGATAACCAACAAGCCTAGGGCACACAAACATCCATCCATGAAAGAAGTTACAAAACTCACCAATGCAGAAGGAGACAACAGAGGTCTCAAATTAAACAAAATCATCAACGAAGAGTTAAAATTTGGTGCATGTGTTATTGGTTAAAAAAAATTTCAAGCTAGCAGAATGAACAACATTTCTACAACAGCAGTAAGCACAACTTACAAGATTATAATGAAAGGAATTCAGATGGATCTATGTGAGATCCTACTGAAACAACTAGATGAGAATATGATCACAATCAAGTTTGCAAAGAGAAACACATGTAAGTTTGGATCACTTATTATGTGTACATTTTTCTACATTCAAGAATACTTTCCTTCAGTAGGAAAAGTTGTATGGGACTCTACCAAACCGGTAACCCAATGTATTAGTGAACTGATTAAGTCACTAGGAGACAAATTTGAGTCCATCATGTTTGCATACTTCCTTGAGTTCAAGGAAAAGATGATGGAAAGAACCAAGATTCCTGAGCAACTAGTTGAAAAGTACAAAGATGAGATATGTTTCATGGCAGACATAGACTTCACACATATCAAACCGGTTGTACCAAGAATAGCTTGGTTATCATGATTAGACTATGAGATCAATATTGATCTAGCTACAAGTTCAATTGAGGCACTGCTCAATGAGCCCATTGATAAGAAACAACCAAGGCTTGTTACATATGAGGAAGACAAATATAAGATAAAACATGGCCTAGAAGTCAAGAAGACTATAAACAAGAAAGATAAAATGGTTAAGAATCTCAAGAAGATTCTATCGATTAATAAAGAGGAAGAGTACGATCAACAAGAGGAAACCGATGAAAAGGGCAACATTGGTGAAGAACTAGAAGAAAGAAAATAAGATATAGAGGCTACTAAATTTGATGCACCGCCATCTCCACCTCATACAAAGAAGAAAAGAAAAAGAATTCAGACTTCTACAACCGATACCACAACACTTAAGAAAGGTCAAGTAAGGACCTATATAAGGAAGTAGCCAGCAAAAAGAACAAGACAACAACCTGTCAAAACCACACCACCAAAGAAGAGAAAAAGGTTTTTCAGGACACACGCTGACATGGACGACACCAAAGATGATGAACCAGATGTAGTAAAGAAGAACTTCAAAAACCAAACAGTAGATGAAGCTGCCAAATCAATTGCTACCCATGGCACAATGACTGATAAAAAGATCATGCAGTGGGATATAGTGAATCTAGAGGATCAGAATAAAATATAGGAAGCAGTAATAAAATCAATGATTAAAAACAAAGCTGTGTCACACTTTTATAAAGGAAAAGGTCAACAACACACAAATTTTTTAACTTTAACGACATAAAAATGGCATTTATGTTTAAAATTTGGAGATGATGTAAACTAATGAAATGTGTAAAAGTGGATGAAGTTTATGCATATAATTTTTTTAATTTTTTTTGAACAAGAATTCACATATTTTTTAAATTTTTTAAGTCCATTTTTTACTTGCTGAAAAATGCTGAAAAACGAGGGTCTTGTTCGCAACAAAAAAGTATATGCAAATAATCTTTTTTTCCTTTGATTTCAAAATATTTCATAGATAAAATGTATAGCTAGTGCATAAAAGAAGAAAAATTAGTTTTCAATGTATATTTTCTCTAATAT
>MU223586.1:4413241-4440110 GCA_018584345.1 Thuja plicata | reverse complement strand
TAGGTCAACATTTGTACTCATTCTAACAAGTGTAGTACACTAATGAAATCCTTTCAAGAAAGGTGGGCTTAACCATCCTATTGTAAATCTCATTACTGAGTGCACACTTAAATCAATGTTGCTAAAGATCTTAACATAGTAGATCTTAACAGGTCTCCACCTTAATACTCTTAATAGGGTAGATCATCAGAAGTGATCAAATTGTAAGCCTTAACTGACTCCCTTCCATTTTGCAGATAGTGAAGCTTTGTGGGTGCCATCCCCACCGTAGTTTTTACTTCCTAACATGAGTTTTCTATGATACCATATCTTATGTTATGTGTTTGTTAATTTCATGAATGTTTCTATGGATGATTGTAAAGATTGTGAACAAACAATAGATGCATAAGAAAGAATAACAGTAATGGTTGGTAAATTAGAATTGAATGATCATTAATGATAAATTGAGTAAAGTGTTAAAAGTTTTATAGGTATTGATTCACCCCTCCCCTCTCAGTACTACTTCCCATTAATTCCAACATGCCTGTCAGTTGGCCAAAAATGGTCCATCATTTTTGGGCTCCAACAAATTGGCAACTCTACTGGGGAGCTATCTGTGAAAGATATTCTGAAAAATCTTTGGTTACGGTTGTGAAGTTCACTAAGACTCTACTAGGAGAGAGAAGACCTAGAATAATTATTTCCTCATATTAAGTGAGGTGGTGACTCTAAATATCAGCCTTGAAGAATGATTGAGAGAAACTTATGTTAGGGAGAAGATCCTTGAAAAATAATACCTTTTTGGAATTTGAACCGATCAAAAGAAAAATTCAAAAATGTTGTACGTACCTGTAAAACACAACCTAATAGAGATGACCAGGAATTGGCTTGTGAGAAATTTATGAATTCAAGTCAAAATAGTTCTGTTAGTGACAATGGAAATAAAAGCCTATGTTTTTGTCCAAGGAATATTGATATATCTGAACACGAAGTGCAAACTCGGGAAGATGAAATTATGGATATAATGGCACAAGGATTAATCAATCTAGATAAGAAGGATGAAGGAATGATTAGGGCATTAAAACAATAGCCAAATGAGATTTTTAGAAGGATGGGGTTTCCAAGAGAGGATGTTATATCACCATGTAATAGCCCTAAAGCTACAAAAGTAAATTCAATGGAGAAAGAAATTGATAAAAATGGCAGGATCACTATATATTACCCTCCTCACAGGCAAAAAAATAATGATCCTTTCAATAAAAACTAGTATAATCTATTATATATATCAGGCAACAAAAGAAGAAGTGGCAATGGATACCACAACGGGCAAAGAAATAGAAAGAACGCAAAAAATGGTGAAAATGAAGCACATAAACATAATAATAATCATGATGATGATTATGCTTTGTACCATGAAGAAAATGGAAATTGTGTGCAGGCTGAGGGGAATAATACATATTATTATATTTTTCCTACACGGCATGATGTCACACAATATAGAGATCATGTGGAGGACGCACATTATAACTTGCGAAGTGATAATAATAATCAACATCATAATTCATCGGATTGATATTGTAAATCCACACAGGGAGAAGAGGATTTCACGTAGCCCTATGGTGACTCCAGGCAGCCCAATCATGGTCATATATATCAGATTCGTAGACCCAAGCAGCATGGTATTGACCATACACAATATTATCATATTGATATGTATCAACAAAATGATACAAATTAGTTCCAGCACTATAAACTCGCACAACCTTGTGTTAATCTTTTGTAGTGTGAAAATAACAATGAATATTATCTGAATCCTACGCAAGTTGGTGAAATATGTATTATGCAGCCAGCTGGAAACAATATGCATCATTATATTAATGTTATGCAAGGAAACAATAATAAAGAGTATCCACAGGTTAAAAATTATATTGCCCAGCAATATATCAAACCCAAGCATTATAGTGTGGATCCCATGTAGCAAGGGGAGCAGCCATGTGCTAGGTCCATGTGGCAAAATGGAGAGATCATGCAGCCCATGGAAGATTCCATGCATACCTCCCCTTATGTTACGCAACAAAATGATAAGTATGAGGAGCATGAAACATATATTGCAGAGGAATATAGAAACCATGCGCACTAATATAGAAACCATGGGCAGTAATATGGTAAGGCTACGTGGCAACACGGGGAGCCTACGCATGCCCAAAGAGATATTACATAGGTTAAAGACTATAATACACAACAATATGTTAAACTTATGCATCATAGTGTGGAGCCAGTGCAGCAAACATATTTGAAATAGCAACATGATAGTAAACATACCAACCAATATGTATAGCCTCATGAAGAACGCGTGCAACATCCAGAACAATGGAGGAATAACAATAAACAATAATATAATAATAAGAAAAATAATTATGTTGTGCATCATGAGAGACATGTTGAACAACACCAAAATCATCCACATAATGGAAATCACGCGCAACCATTAGATTGTTGGCAAAATTCCTTTAATACCCACAATCAGAATGATCAAAAATATATGCATGATATGCAGTTACAAGATAATCTACATCGTCAACAACAACATGCGTATCACCTTGGAAGAGGGACGACGCAGTATGAATATGGAGGTCAAAACCATGCACAGTAGTATGATATGGGCATGAATCAACAATTTGGGTATTCTGGACAACAACAACATCAGCAACTCGGAGGTATGATGCAACCTCATACGTACCAATATGCTAATAAAGGAGGTCAAAATCAGAGAGGTAACCCTATTTCTCAAAATAAATGTTTTTAGAATAATGATCAGATTAGAAATCGAGTTGATGTCAGATTTCAAACATTTAATGAGAGATATAGACAATTAGATTTTTGAAATGTTATATGCTCTCCTAACCTGATACCCAATAAATTAAAATCTTCTATCCCTAAGTTTACCGGCGATGGGTCACAATTAGTAGAATAACATGTTATAAATGTCAAAAATGTCATATACAAATTTGACATAACCTACGAAGATGTGTGTATGAAACTATTTGTGTAGTCCCTAAGAGATAGTGCAGATGAATGGTATAGAAACTTTTTGGATAATTCAATGAGAATTTGGAATGATTTTGTTGATCATTTTGTTGGAGATTTAATTCTGAGAGTTGATTGTTTGTATGTTTGTCATTGATGACAACAGATAATACACAGTAGTAATTATGTATGAACTTATCTGAATGATGACATGAAGACTTGCATGGATAGATACAAGTTTTTGACATGTTTATTATGTTATGTTCATACACGCAGACTCAGACATGATGTTTCAGTAAAGTTATGCAATTCTGTTATTAGCAGTTACAGTTTTGGAAGTATAACAGCTTATGGCTGACGTATATAACATGTTTCATGAGTTGCACCTATCTTCAGGATATACGTGTGTATATGCATGATTAACTATGAGTTGATGATATAAATCCAAAGGTGCCAAACATGTTTCAAGAACATTGCAAAGTTATGGTTAATTTGGTGAGGCCGACTCAGTGAAGCGTCACGTCTGTTCAGCATTGACATGCGTGGACTTAATATTGTTTGCATGCTTAGTTAATCCAACTAAGATATCGATGAAGTGTTTATAAGAGTCGACATGACCTTCTAATTTGGAGAAGATACTTATAGTAGTTCAATTATGATACACTAAGTGTGAATGATACGAAATGTGAAGAAAGATGTACAGAGAAGATTATCAGAGTTGGTTCATTCATCAAGGGTCTATGTGAAGAAGAAGTGAAAGATTGTAATACAATGGAATTGATCAAGATAGCTTGTCTACTCTATAGTTCATCATCCGATACAGTGCATATCTATTATTCAGAAGGTTGTAGCCTTCACCATCAAGCAGTGAGCTTTTGGACAGTGAGTCCACCACCCCTAATAGGGTTATTTGTAAAAGACTCCTAAACAAGGTCCAACCCTTAACTAGGTCACTATACTTATTGCATTGTATTGTACAACTCCTAACAAGGTTGAAATATCTTCTAACAGGGATTACTACAAACAAGTATAGTTTATTGTGGGCGCTAATTCCCACCAAAGTTTTTACCATTTGGTTTCCCCGTAATCAAATTGTGTGTTAAGTACTGTGTTATCTGATTATGAATTTACTTTGTTGTATACTAAAGTTAAATAAGTAAAAATAACTGAAGTTAATGATAACTAATTCACCCCCCCCTCTCAGTTATCCTTTGGTACTATTATAACAATTGATATCAAAGCCAAGTGCCTTGGAGAAGACGCCTAACAACTTAAGGTAGATCAAGATGTCTTACTTCAGAAAAGAAAGCCCTAAGTTTGATGGAGAAAACTATTTGGATTGGAAAAACAAAATGATAACTCATCTAAAGTGTATTGGCTTTGAGATCTTTGAAATTTTCACACAAGAGGTTGTAATTCCATCTCTGAAAGACCTTGCAAAGGATGATGCTACCAACAGACAGAAGGACATATTTACACATAATGCAATTGTCAAAGAAGCCCTAATCAGTGCCTTATCTGACAGTGAATTTTTCAAAATCAAAAAAATTGACAAAGCATATACCATATGGAAGTATTTAGAAGACATGTTTGAAGGAGATGTTCAAGCAAAGAATGCATGCAGGAAGACATGGAAGAAGAAATACAACAGCCTTGAGATGTTTCCTGAAGAGAACATTAGAGCTTATAATCAAAGGATAAATGAAGCAGTGTCTGGAATCAGAAATAATGGTGGTGAAATATCAGAAGAAGATATAATGGACAAGTTGCTAACTACTTTGACATCAAACTATGAAAACAAGATCATTATTCTAGAGGAAACTATGCAATTCTCACAAAACTTCAAAAGAGAGACTCTAATCAGAAAAATCTCTGCATTTGAGATATCAAGATTGAAGACTGAACCTAAAAGTGAAATAGCCTTCAAAGCCACAGTCCATGGTAAGAAATCCTTACACTCATCCAGTCATGATGAGGAACAAGAAGTTGATGAGGAACTTGAAGAAATCATAGCTATGATTGCTAGAAGAGAAAAGAAAGGAAAAGGTAAATATGAAGAACAACTTCCATTCAAATGTTTTTCATGTAATAAGATAAGTCACTTTGCATCTACATGTCCCACAAGAGTCAAGAAGTTTAGATCTGATTACAAACCCAAATATAAGAAGGATTGTTATCATGCTGAAGAAGGTGTAACTGATGAAGATTCAGGAGAAGATGAAATTGGATTCATTTCCCTTAGAGACATGGAGAGGTTGCTTGAAGAAATGGACATTACAGATGAAAAGGAAGAACAAGAACTAGCCCTAATCTCCAAAACAAACATCAGAATTGATTGGATCATTGATAGTGGATGATCTCATCACATGACAGGTGACAAAGATAGATTTGTTCAGTTAGACAAGTGCAAAGGTGGTATGGTTAGATTTGGAGATAAAAATCCCAAACCTATAATAGGCAGAGGTTCTATCACTTTGGATGGAAAGAATAAGACAGATGATATTCTATATGTTGATGGACTACATCATAACTTGCTGAGTGTTGGACAGCTACTTGACAAAGGTTATCATTTGGAGTTCAAAGATAACAAGTGCATTATTAACAACAAGGATGGAGACATGATTGCATCAGGCTCCAAAACAAAAGGTAATGTTTTTTAGCTTAATTCTGATGTAAATTGTTTTGTTGCAAAGGTGGATGACAGTTGGTTATGGCACAAGAGACTTTGTCATATCAATTTTGATAATATAGTAAAGAACAGCAATGTTAAAGCAGTCAGAGACCTTCCTAGTATTGCAAGACCTGTTGACACCATATGTAGGGAATGTGTTATGGGAAAGCATGTAAGGAGTTCCTTCAGAAGCAAGTAGAACTCAGCTGAGAACAAATTGGACCTAGTACATATAGATTTGTGTGGTCCTACTCAAACAAGATCATACTAAAGAGAAAGGTATTTCATTTTGTTTGTTGATGATTTTTCTAGGATGATGTGGGTTGCGTTCTTAAAGGAGAAGTCTGAAGCCTTTGAGAAGTTCAAAATATTCAAAGCTAAAGTTGAGAATGAATCCAGGTTGAAACTGAAATGTCTGAGATCAGATAGAGGAGAGTTCACCTCTGATCATTTTTATGACTATTGTGAAGAGCATGGTATTAAAAGATAGTTGAGTGCACCTAGAACCCCTCAGCAGAATGGAATTGCAGAAAGGAGAAACAAGATCATACTTGATACAGCACGCACTATGATGATTGAAGGAAAATTTGCGCACACCTATTGGAGAGATGCAGTGAACATAGTAGTATATACCATCAACAAAACCCAATTGAGGCCAGGCAGAGATAAGATATCCTATGAAATTTGGTTTGGCAATGTACCTACAGTAAAGTATTTCAGAATCTTTGGCAGCAAGTGCTACATCAAGAGAGATGATGGAGTTGGAAATTTTGATGCTAGAAGTGATGAAGGTATTTTCCTTGGCTATTCTACTAAAATAAAAGCATATAGATGTTTCAATTTGAGACTAAAGAAGATAATTGAAATCACACATGTTAAGATTGATGAAAAGTTTATGGTTCAAGAAAGATACTATATTCATGCACCTATGATTGAGGATGAATCCAAACCTAGCAACAAAGATATTGTTATTGAAGAAATGTTTGATTCCATTGATGTCTCATGCAATGACCCTGAATCAAGCAGAGAAGAATCACAGACTATAGAAGAAGAAGACACACCTAAGGTTCCAAAATTTACATCTAGATACCACTCTAAAAATGACATCATTGGAGATCAGAGCAGCAGTGTTTTGACCAGATCAAAAGCAAAAATTCTAGGAGTGGATGAAGAGGTATGTTTACTTTCACAGATTGAACCTTTAAGTGTTGAAGATGCATGCAATAACTTTGATTGGAAGAAGGCAATGAAAGAAGAGTTAAATCAGATAGTCAGAAATGACACATGGGAATTGGTCCCTAGACCTAGTGAAAAAAATGTGATTGGAACAAAGTGGGTATTCAGAAAAAAAGATGAATGAAGATGGTACAGTAGTAAGAAACAAAGCAAGATTGGTATGCAAGGGATATGCGTAGAGAGAAGGAACAGACTACACTGATACATTTTACCCTGTGAGAAGATTGGAAGCCATAAAATTGTTTTTGGCATATGCAACAATCAAAGACTTTAAAGTTTATCAAATGGATGTAAAATCAGCTTTTCTGAATGGAGATTTGAATGAAGAATTCTACATTGAACAGCCTGAAGGATTTAGTCTTTTAGATGAATCAGACATGGTATGCAGATTGAAGAAAGAACTTTATGGTCTTAAACAGGCCCCAAGAGCTTGGTATGAGAGACTTGATGGTTATTTTACCAAGATTGGATTCAAGAAAGGAGCAGCAGACTATAACCTATTCACAAGAGAAACACCTGATGGATTATTTCTAGTTGCTATATTTGTTGATGACATTATCTTTTGGGGTAATGATAAACTCAGTAAAGCATTTGCAAAAGAAATGCAGAATGAATTTTAAATGAGTATGATTGGTCCTATAAAATACTTTTTGGGACTTAATGTAAAGAAAACAGATAAAGGTATATTCATTAATCAGTCTAAATATGTGAAGGAAATACTGAAGACCTTTCAGATGGATGATTGTAAGCTAGTATGCACTCCCATGATAACAAGAAGCAATCTTTCAAAAGATGATGACTCCATAATAGTTGATAAGACATTGTACAAATCTATGATTGGTAAACTCATTTATCTAATTCAATCTACACTTGACATATCTAATGCAGTTGGCATTGTTGGAAGATTTGCAGTTGAACTCAAGAAGAGTCACCTAATGACAGTCAAAAGGATATTTAGATATCTAAAGGGAACTATAGACTATGGTTTATGGTATCCTAAATTTGAGAATGTAAAACTTCATGTGTATACAAATGCAGATTGGGCAGGTTGTATTGATGACAGAAAAAGCACTTCAGGAGGAGTAGTATTCCTTGGAGACAGGTTGGTTTCTTGGATAAGCAAGAAGCAGAACTATATTTCTTAGTCAATAGCAGAAGTTGAATATGTTGTAGTAGCACTGAATTGTTCAACTATGGTTTGGATCAAGCAGATGGTTAAAGACTTTGGCATTCAGGTTGATTATCCTATTTTTATTCATTGTAATAATACTAGCACTATCAACATGTCTAAGAACCCTGTCATGCACACAAAGACAAAACACATAGAGATCAAGTACCATTTCTTAAGAGAGAAGGTTGCAGACAAAGAAGTGAAATTGGACTATGTGAGCACCAAAGAAAAGTTGGCAGATATTTTCACAAAGCCCTTATCAAAGGATACTTTTGAGTATCTCAGGGAGAATTTGGGAGTAATTCCCTCTCCTAAGTCAGTATAGAAGAAGCAGCAAAGACATCAGTCATTAAGTGACTAATGAATGGTTGACTACTCTACTTCTGGAGTAGTACCTGTACCTAAAAAGACTATGGCACCCTTTTCCATTGATGTCAAAGGGGTAGTATATAGTAAGGAGGATTATGTACTAAGGGGGAGCATATACTCTAGGGGAGTATATACTTAGAACAAAGATCACAGTCAGAAGAACTGTAGCATTTTAAAGAAATATTTGATGAGGATATTAAGAAGATTGTAAAAGAAAGAGGACACCATGAACAGAGGATGTTTTTGATATCATATGTTGCCATCAATGTCAAAGGGGGATATTGTTGGAGATTTGATTTTGAGATTTGATTGTTTGTATGTTTGTCATTGATGACAACATATAATACACAGTAGTAATTCTATATGAACTTATCTAAATGATGACATGAAGACTTGTGTGGATAGATACATGTTTTTGACATGTTTATTATGTTATGTTCATACACACAAACTCAGACATGATGTTTTAGTAAAGTTATGCAATTCTGTTATTAGTAGTTACAGTTCTGGAAGTATAACAGTTTAGGGCCAACGTATATAACATGTTTCATGAGTTGCGCCTATCTTCAGGATATGTGTGTGTATATGCATGATTAATTATGAGTTGATGATATAAATCCAAAGGCGCCAAACATGTTTCAAGAAGATTACAAAGTTATGGTTAATTTTGTGAGGCCAACTCACTGAAGCATCGCGTCTATTCAGCATTGACTTGCGTAGACTTAATATTGTTTGCGTGCTTAGTTAAGCTGACTAAGATATTGATGAAGTGTTTCTAAGAGCTGAAATGACCTTCTAGTTTGGATAAGATACTTATAGTAGTTCAATTATGATACGCTAAGTGTGAATGATACGAAATGTGAAGAAAGATGTACATAGCAGATTATCAGAGTTGGTTCATTCATCAAGGGTCTATGTGAAGAAGAAGTGAAAGATTGTAATACACTAGAGCTGATCAAGACAACAGGTCTACTCTACATTTTATTATCAGATATAGTGCATATCTGTTATTCAGAAGGTTGTAGCCTTCACCATCAAGCAGTGAGCTTTTGGACAGTGAGTCCACCACCCCTAACAGGGTTATTTGTAAAAGACTCCTTAATAGGGTCTGACCCTTAACCAAGTAACTATACTTATTGCATTATATTGTATAACTCCTAACAGGGTTGAAATATCTTCTAACAGGGATCAATACAAACAAGTATAGTTTATTGTGGGTGCTAATTCCCACCGGGGTTTTTACCATTTGGTTTCCATGTAATCAAATTGTGTGTTGAGTACTGTGTTATCTGATTATGCATTTACTTTGTTGTATACTAAATTTAAAGAAGTAAAAGAACTAAAGTTACTGATAACTGATTCACNCCCCCCCCCCCTCTTAGTTATCATTTTGGACTATTCTAACACATTTTTTAGAAGAATTCGCAGAACATAGGGATCCAACTTTTGCATCTCATGAGTTAACAAGTATAAAAAATAATATGAATGAGACTGTGAAGGATTTTAAAAAAAGGTTCAACAAAGTGTTAAATAAGATTCCTAAAGATATTTTCACTTTGGATCCATTTTTAATATCTTTCTACATAGGATCTTTTGATGTTAAGACAAATTATGAAATAAGGTCTTGTAACTCGACAACATTACCATAGGCATTTAAAATTGCATTGACTATTGAAAATAATAAAATAGTTGCTGGGGGAACATATAAGAGAAGTGACCCTAAACTTTTCAGCCCCATAGTTCCAAGAGAGAGTGATGATAAGGATAAAATAGATGAAATATGGGGGATGGTAAAAAACTTGAAAATAAATGACGGTCATGCTCAAGTAAACAGAAAGGATATAAATTTCAACAGAAATGATCGATACAGGTTGCAAGACATGCCTTATCATATTGGCTCGAAAGATGGAAAACCTTTGAAAAATCATATAGAAACCCCTAACCCACTTAAGAGGAATAATCACTTCATAGAAGGTGAACTTTGGTGTGATGTATGCAAATTACCTCATTCACAAGAGGGGTGTCTACTAGCTCACAAAATTTTAGAAGAAAATAATCAGAGAGATGAGGCTCAACCCATGATAAATGCAATGTCATCCAACCCATTTTGGGCAGTAGATAGTGATGATTCTGAAGAAGATTATATACCAAATGGGGATCATAGGAAGTTGGGATATTATCAAGGGCAACAAATATTTTTAGATAATGATGAGAATTGAGAAATAAGAAGGTCAACTAGAGAGGAAAGAGAAGCATATACTGTGGCAGCATTGGAAAAGGTTCGTAGCAATTATCGTTTGAGGAACAAAGCTATAAACTCAGAACATGAACAAGTAGTAGAAATGTTGAAAGTTCCAAACAAGAGTAGTGGTGTAAAGAATGAAAAAGTGGAGGTTCCTAAAAGGAAAGTTGATTCAACACTAAACATAATAAAATCAATGTACAAGAAAAGTAATGGTAAGCAAATTTCTAACTACGCTTCATTTATGTCTCAAGCATTGTCTCAGGTAAAAATTTATGTCCCTCTAATGGAAATGATGAAATTAACTGATTGCAGGAATGAAACACTCAAAATAATAAATGATGTTGTCAAAAAGGATTCCAAAGAACAAAAGGATAATGAGGAGTTACCAGTTATTTATCTTTGATTATCTATTAATGAGGATACTACTAAAGTAGAGCCTTTCTTTTTAACTTTGTTAATAAACAATAAACTAGTAATAAATTGTATGTTAAACTCTAGAGCAATAATTAATATCATGCCTCATGGAGTTATGAAAGAATTAGGAATGAATGTAGATAAAACTTATGATGAGTTCTATGACATGGATAATAGATCTATCCCAGTTACTGGAATAATGAAAAATGTTGAATTCAAGTTTCCTTCTTGTCCTGAAAAATCTTATAACATTGATATCACTGTTGTAGAAGTACCACCTAGTTATGGAATTTTATTATTTAGGAAATGGTCTAACTTGGTACCTATGGTAATGTCCAATTACATTTATCTTATGCTTCTATTCCAATTAATGATAGGATTATGAAGATTGATAGGAAACCAAGGTCTACTTATATCATCGAAGAAGTTGATCCAAGTCAAGTTAAATACTTTTCCCATACAGATGTAGAGAATTTCCAAGTAAGTATTTGTAAAGATATTATTGAAAATATTAATCCTATTGAATTACATGCTAAAGAAACTAGTAATTGCATTTGGAAAATGTTTTTTGATGTATCATGTAGCAAAAGTGGTAATGGAGTAGGTGTAGTTTTTGTATCCCCAAATGGGAAATCTTTCAAATATATTTTTTTGTTGGCTTTTGATTGTACTAACAATAATGCAGAGTGTGAAGCACTCTTATTAGGCCTAAAAATCACAAGTAAGCATGGTATTAAACTTATTTCTATTTATGGAGATTCTAAATTGGTTGTATCTCAAGTTAGGGATAAATTTGTTGCTAAAAATCAATATCTAAAAAGGTATAAGAATGAGGTATGGGATTCCATAGAGTGTTTTGATGGTTTTTCAATAACTTGGATAGATAGGTATAAAAATATTTTTGCAGATTTTATGGCTAACCTAGTAGTTAGACATAATGATATTCCTTTTCAAGATATTATACAGGCTGAGACCAAATCAAGACCAGCAATGCCTGATAACATTCAAAATTGCAATTTTTTGAAAATGATAGAGACATCATAAAATTCCTTGCATGTGAAGAAAGGTATGAAGATCAGTCTATTGATTTGAATGCTTATGTTGAAATAGTTGAAGGAAAAGAAACTTTATTTGGGAAAGAGGTGATTCCTCTTAAGACTAATAAAATCCCAAAGGGACTTGTGGCATTAGAAAGAATTTTTGATAATAAAGACTCTAAGAATTAAATTAAGATGGAACAAACTCCTATAGAGGAAGTAGAAAAGATAAATTTGGGAAATGAACATACTCCCAAAGAAGTCCTTATTGGTAAGAAACCAATGCCAAAAATTGGGTCAGAGATTATTGGCTTGGTTAGAAAGTACAGACATGTGTTTGCATGGTCTTATGATGACCTCAAAGCATTTAGGGAGGACTTATTCCAACATGAGATACCCCTAAAACCAGATGCAAATCCCTTTAGACAAAGGAAAAGACCCATAAATCCAACTTTGGACCCTAAGATGAAGGAGGAGCTAATAAAGATGAGAGATGCCAGTATCATAAAGCCAATTAGGCACTCTACTTGGGTTTCAAATCTGGTACCTATTAGGAAGAAAAATGGAGATATTAGACTTTGTGTAGATTTCAGGAATTTAAACATATCTTCATTAAAAGACAATTATGCACTACCTAACATGGAAGCATTATTACAAAAAATCACTCGTAATGAGTTGTTATCAATGATGGATGGGTTCTCTGGTTATAATCAGGTGAAGGTCAAAGAGGAAGAACAGTATAAAATGACATTCACCACACCATGGGGTACATATGTTCATGGAAGGATGGCATTTGGAATTACAAATGTCAGGGCTATATTTCAAAGAGCCATGGATGTGGCTTTTGAGGACTTCATTGATGTTATTATGGAAATATATCAAGACGACATCACAACTTATTCCAAAAGGGCAGAAGACCATTGCAAGCATTTAGAAAAAGCTTCAAAAGAGCCCTTGAATATGGGATATCCTTAAACCCAAAGAAATGTCATTTTGGGGTAACTAAAGGTAAACTTCTTGGACTTATCATATCTAGAGATGGAGAGAAGATAGATCCAGAAAGAATTGAAGCAATTAATAAGATTTAGATTCCTAAAAATGTTAAGGGGATTCAATATTTATTTGGACAAGTCAAATTTTTTAGAAGGTTTGTCTCAAACTTTTTAGAAATTGTTAAACCTATTGCAAAGATGTTAAAAAAGAATGCAGCTCTAAAATGGACAGATGATTCCTTAGAGGCTTTTGCTAACATTAAGAAAGAAATAAAGGAAGCTCTGATTTTGAGATCCCCTAATTTCTCAAAAACATTTCAACTATTCTCTTTTGCTTCCTTTCACACCATTGCAGCTGTCCTATTACAGATAAATGATGAAGGACATGAACAACCGATAGCCTTCTTCAGTAAGACTTTACAAGCTTCTAAGTTAAACTATGGCATACATGAGAAACTAGCTTATGCATTAGTAAAGGCAGTAAAGTCATCCAGGCCTTATTTAGTTGGAGCTAAGATTGTGGCATATGTACCTAATGTAGTAACTAAAGACATATTGAGGCAATTAGAAGTCACAGGTAGAAGATGCGGATGGATTAATCAAGTTCAAGAATTTGATATTGAGATTCAAATCACTAAGTTAATAAGAGGACAAGGGTTGGCAAAAGTCATGGCAGAAACAAATTTAGATGCAACCCAAATAAACCAAGTGGATTTGGATAATTCAGGAACTAGTATTGAACATTATCCATGGTACACAGACATAGTCTAATTAAAATATATGAAATGTCAAGAAGGTTTAAGTGATAATCAAAAAATAACTATAAAGTTGCAAGCATCGAGGTATGTACTGATTCAAGGAGATCTATATTGGAAAAATAATGATGGTATCCTTTTATTTTGTCTAGACATCTGTCAGGCCAAGTCAGTTATAAAAGAATTACATGATGGGGTATGTGGTGGTCATTTTTAAGCTATGACAATGAATCATAAGGTGTTGCAAGCTGGGTATTATTGGCCTCATGTATTCAAAGATTGTTATGAATATGTTAAGAAGTGTGAATCTTGTCAATAGTTCTCAGGAAACCTGAAATACATTGGTGTATTACCCCTTATTCATTTACAAACTGAAGAGCCTTTCAAAATGTGGGTTATAGACTTTATTGGGGAAATTTCAGATGCTTCAAGTGGAGGTCATAAAGGGATATTAGCGGCAATAGATTATTTCACAAAATGGGTTGAGGCTATACCTACAAGACAAGCTACAAGTAAGGTAGTCATCAAGTTTCTGACAGAGAACATACTTACTAGATTTGGAGTACCTTACAAGATCCTTTGCGATAATGGTATGTGTTTCAAGTCTAAGGAATTTTTAGAATTTTGCAATAAGTATGGTATCAACTTATCATACTCTTCTCCATACCATGCACGAGGGAATGGTCAAGTGGAATAAAGAAATAAAAATATAATGAAGATCATTAGGAGAATGTTGAGAAACAATAAGAAAGCATGGGATTCAAAATTAAGCTTGGCTTTGTGGGAAGATAGCGTGACAATTAAAAGATCGATAGGTTTCTCTCCCTATGAGTTGGTTTATGGGAAACAAGAAAGGTTACCATTAAATAATTTATTGCCATTTTATAGATTCGTTCAAGAAGAAGAGCTTGAAGATATAAACTTTATGGAGGACTGATTGAGCCAGTTAGCAGAGTTAGATGAGAAAAGGAGACAAGCACAAGAAATAAATCTTCAACAACAATGAAAAGTTAAGACTCGTCATGATAAGAAAGCATCAAACATGTCTTTCAAAGAAGGTGATTGGATATTGAAATGTAATGCAAGAGACCAAGATAAAGAAAAGCATAATAAGTTTGATGCATTATGGTTAGGACCTTACATGATCATCTCAAAAGAAAGTGAAAATTATTACCATTTACAAGACACTGATGAAAACATTCAAGAGTTCCCAACCCATGGTCAGTACTTGAAACCTTTTTTCTCTTGAAATAGGAAGTATTCTCTAAACTTGTAAATCATTTTTTGTCCTAGTTTCATGATAATCTTATTACTATGGTCTGCTTCTTCCAAAGCTAACTGGGCTCTCGCTGCATCCAGACATGAATGCATGTCCCCAATAAGAGCCACTATTGGCACCTAAAAATTTAGGCCTCAATATGCGAAATATTAGGGAAGTGTAATATTTATTTTCATTTTCATAAATATTTCCCTATTTTGAAATTTAATTAAACAGTCAAAAAGGCTCTAAATAATTGTCATTATCCTATTTCCATATTTATTAGCAAAACTTTAATATTATATTTCAATGGATTTAATGCATAACTATTTTTAAAATAGAAATAAAAGAAAAATGGAATAGTAGGTATATAGGACAAAAGGGCGGATATCGGGAGTTGAACACTCGACCTCTCAAGCCAACACTTTTTCCTACCTACCTACCCATCCCTGCTCTAACCAATTAGTCTAAATGTTTTCTTAAATTTATGTGTTAGAGAGAATCATATTATCTCACTTCTCTTTTATATTTGCTATTGAAAGTGTTTTTCATAGATGTATTTCCTTTATTTTAGTTTTATCCTAATTTAGTAATGTGAAATATCTTATTAGGATAAAAAGGTATAATTGGGTATCTTTTATCTTGTTATTTTTTTTGAAATGTATATTTCACCTTATATGTTTATTGAAAATATTTATTGTGGTGATTTATGCATATATTTCTATCCTTCTAATTTGATCTATAAAGATACATAAATATACATTGATTAATATATTTCCTTTTTACCTTGGTTATTTTGAAAATATTTATTAAGGTAAATTACATTTTTTTAGGGTTACCTTTAAAAGTTATCTTCTTCTTAAATATTAACAACCTTACCGTATGTAAATTATTTAAAATATTATTTTAGGGTGAGTTATAGTATTTACAATTATTGCACCCTAGATTCTAGAAATATATTTATATAAAATTTATATTGTTTCATATTTTGGAAGATGTATTTTGAAAAAGGAAATACATTATGTTTAACATTTGAAAGTAAAACTCTTAATTAAAATATAAAATTAATGGATTTTAGGTTTTATCTTACTAATTGGATTTTTTCTACTTTGATAATTAAATGAGGATACCTTTGATTAAATGTTTAAATATTATTGGTATTTTTCTTAGGTTATCAAATACCTTTACATGCATTGCAAAGAATGTTCCTATGTTTTGGTTTTATTGATAATTTATTTTGATACGTTATTAGTTATTAAAATCAATAAATTTTAAATAGGGATCATTTTGGAAATTTGAAAACATTATTAATTTATAATGAACCCTAAATTTAAAATTTATTAAAAGTTATCTGATATTGGATATGGTGTGCAGGAGTTTTACATTATAAACATGCATTGATTACCGAGCAAATTACCTGAAGATGTGGCAAAGTCTATTTGTAATACAGGAAATATTTTTCCTCAAACCATTTATATGGTTAATATTGTACTTTTTAGGGTTAGCTTTAGGGATTAGGTATTTATGAAAGGGTATGTCCTTTCACAGGAACCTTTGAAAAATATATAAATATTGAGTCAAATAAATTAAAAACATTACAATGAGATTTTTGGGGGACATGACAATAGGAGGAGAACTCCAACAACCACAAATTTTGAACCATCATATACAAATTTTTCAAATACCAAATGAGATAAGTTGTCTTATATTTATTTGAATTTATATGATATTATTTTCAATTAGTTTTTCAGATACTATGTGTATTAGAGTGTTCCACTGTGTTCTATTCCCTGAATATTGTAATTCAAAGTTAATATATACAACTTGAGTATCAATTGTATGGTCTGTGCATCTAGCATTGTTCTTATTGGTCTCTTAATTTGAGTTAAATTTGATAAGATTAGTTAAATAAATTGATTTGAATTGTGAATCAAGCGGAAGCCTGTGGAATGATAGTCTTGCTTTATTAAAAGTAAGTTTTCTTACAACTGTCACTGATTATACGTAGGATTGGAAATCCTTGACTCTATAACCCAAATTTTCATTATGCCTTGATCTTATTATTGTTTGAAAATTTTTATTTGGTTCTTCTTTTGTAGTTTACAAATTGATCTGATTACTTTTCTAAAGGCATTTGAAATTAGGTTTCTTAGTGATAATTCAGTTTTAGTTTAGATTTTATATATTAGAGCTATTAGGAGATTACATTGCTTCCCTCCAAAGATCATTTACCCCTTTGGAAGGAATTTTGTTTGTCTATGCATGCATTTGTGCAGCATAGGGAACTTGTTAATCTAGGGTGAATTTAGGCCTACCAGCCTTGGCTCGATCAAGCCAGAATTGCAGAGGTACTAGTGTGTGCCTGTCAGTTGGCCAAAAATGGTCCATCATTTTTGGGCACTAACATATTCAATGAAGGAGAGATTATTTCAAAGGTATTAATATCTATGCCCCCAACCTACAAAATAAAATTTGTTGCTATTAAGGAAATTAAAACTGTTGTTGTTGTGACAAGAGATACATTAGTTGGTAAGGTATCTTCTTTTGAAATGATTGATTTTGGTGATTCTCTACCCAAATCTGAATCAAGCTTCAAGGATACTATATCAGGAAGAGACATGCATAGATCAGATCAAGGTGAAGGATCTACAAGAAATGCGTCAAAGTATGAAAAAGAGATGAGAGAACTTAAGGAAGAATAAAAAGAGATTCAAGAATTGGAAGAACTGGTGGCAAGGAGACTATCTAAAGGATCTGGTAAGTATAAAGGAAAAATGCCTTTTAAATTATTTTATTGCAAAAAGATAGGACATTATGCTTCTACATGTTTGAAAAGATTTCCCAAGCACAAGTTTGACAAGACTAAATATGATAAAAGATGTTATTGTGTTGTTGATTAAAAGTAGTCTATGGTGATGAATCTAATAATAATAAGAGTAATGATGAATAAGTGTATGATGCTATTAAAGATGATAGATCTAATTCACAATATTTCATGCCTAAGATTTCTACTAGATGTGTTGAAGAAAAAACATAAGCCACCCAAGTTATGAAAAGGGATGAATGGATCATTGACAGTGGTTTCTCTCATCATATGACTAGTGAAAAGGATAATTTCTTAAGTTTTGAGAAGTATGATGGTGGAATGATAAGATGCAAAGATAATTTTGGTGGTGTGATCAGAGGAAGGGGATCTTTCTCTTTGGATGGAAAGACTACTACTGAATATGTGTTGTATGTAGAAGGCCGAAAGCATAACCTCATCAGTGTTGGGAAACTAATTGAAAAAGGTTATGGATTTAATTTCAAAGATGACAGATGTAAAATAGTGAATGACTATGGAATAGAGACTTCTACTAGGTCAAAAACTAAATGTAATGTATTTCATTTGAATAGTGGTCAAAAGACTTGTTTGTTTGCACAAATTGATGAAAGTTGGCTATGACACATGAGGTTATGTCATGTGAATTTTGATAATATTCTGACATTGAGTTCCAAGAATGTTGTTAGAGATTTTCCTAAAGTGAGGAAGCCCAGCAATACTACATGTAAGGAGTGCCAAGTAGGTAAGAAAGAAAGAACTACATTTAGATCTAAAATTGAAAATTCCAATGGTTTGCTTGATTTAGGTCACACAGAATTATGTGGACCAAAAAAAATGAGCACGCAAGGTGATAGATATTTTATGCTACTAAATTATGACTACTCTAGAATGGTTTGGGTTATCATCTTGAGAGAAAAGTCAGGGGCACTTGAAAAGTTCAAGATCTTTAAAATTTTGGTTGAGTCAGGGACAGGATTAAAGGTGAAGTGTGTAAGATCAGACAAAGGTGGTGAATTCACATAAAATGAGTTCAAATCCTTTTGCAAAAAACATGGAATTAAGAGGAAGTTCTCATCTCTATGGACACTGCAAAAACATGGAGTTGTCGAAAGAAAGAACATATCAATTCTTGATATTGCAAGAACCATGATGATGGAAGGAAAATTTCTATAGATGTTTTGGAAAGAAGCAGTGACCACTACAGTATATACTCTTAATCAAGTACAATAAAAAGGAGACACAGGAAATACTCCCTATGAACTTTGGTGTGGAAATGTTCCTACTGTCAAATATTTTAGGATCTTTGGCAGTAAATGTTATATCAAGAGACATGAAGACAATATAAATTTTGATGCAAGATATGATGAAGACATATTCATTGGATATTATACTAAGAGAAAGCCATGTAAGTGTTACAACAAGAGGCTAAAAAGAATAGTGGAGGATGAAAATGTGAAATTTGATGAAAGCATTGCAAGTTTATACAAATCAGGAGGATATGATTCAAATGGTCAGAATGTCATCTCAATCTAGAAAGATCAAAAAAAGGAAAAAAATCAAGTACAAGGAGGTACTATGAATCAAATTGATGAAGAATACACTAGTGAAGAATATGAAGGGAAATACGCTGAGGAAAAATCCAAAACACCAAGGTATATCAGATTAAATCATTCTAAAGATCAAATCATTAGAGATAGGAATAAGGGCATTCAAACAAGAAGAATAACTGTTGATGAATAGGTATACCTAATCTCACAAGATGAGCCAAAGGATGCCAAGGAAGATTGCAAGGATGAAAATTGGTACAAGGAAATGAAAGAAAAATGGACACAATTGAGAAAAGTGATACTTGAATCCTTGTTCCTAGGCCTATAGATAAAATGTAATTGGCACCAAATAGGTATTTAGAAATAAGCTAAATGATAATGGAAATGTTGTAAAGAATAAAGAAAGATTGGTTTGCAAAGGTTATGCACACATGGAAGGTATTGATTATGAAGAAAATTTTTCATTTGTGAAAAGATTGGAAGGATTAGGACTATTCCTCACATGTTATTCTCATAAGAACTTCAAAGTCTATCAGATGGACGTCAAATCAACCTTCTTGAATGAAAAATGGGAGGAAGAATTATTCATTGAACAACTAGATGGATTTCAACTAACTAATCAACAAGACATGGTATGCTTATTAAAGAAGCCCTATATGAGCAAAAACAAGCTTATAGAGCTTGATACTCAAGATTGGATACGTATCTACTTAGGCTTAGTTTCAACAATGGTAATGTAGCTTCAAGGTTGATAATGATAAAATTCTGATTGTTGAAGTCTTTGTCGATGAGATTATCTTTTGAGGTAATGACAAGCTAAGTCAAGAGTTTTCTTTATAAATGAAAAATGAGTTTGAGATGTCCATGATAGGAGAAATTAAATTCTTCTTTGGATTGAAAATTATCCAATCAGATCAAGGAATATTTGTATCATAGGCTAGATATGTGAAGGAGTGACTAAATAAATTTGTTTTTGATGACTCAAAATGAGTAGGCACACCCATGGTGACCAAGTCTAAGCTTACAAAGGAAGATAAAACTCCAAAGGTAAATCAATCTAGGTATAGATCAATGGTTGGTGGCTTATTATATCTAACTCATACTAGAATAGACATTATGAATGCAGTATGTTTAGTTGCAAGATTCCAAGCAGAGCCAAACAAGAATCATGAAATTGTGCTCAAAAGGATCTTTAGGTACTTGAAAGGAACAATTGACTTTGGGATATGGTATCCTAAAGGTTAAGATTTTACTTTTTGTTCTTATACAAATGAAAATTGGGAAGGAGATACTGATGACAAAAAAAGCACAAGTGGTGGAGCATTCTTCTTAGGTAGTAGATTGGTCTCTTAGATGAGCAAGAAACAAAGGTGTACTTTACAATCCTTGACTAAAGCATAATATGTTGTTGCTTCTATAAATTACACCCAAATAGTATAGATGAAATAGATGTTATATGATATTAGAATTTTATTTGATGAATGTATTACTATCTATTGTGATAACTCAAGTGCTAGAAATATTTCAAAGAATCTGGTGCAATACTCAAAGACAAAAGATAATCAATCAAGTTTAATTTCTTAAGAGAAGGATAATGAAAAGAAAGTGAGACTAGAGTACATACCTACCAAAGAAAAAAGTATTGATATCTTTACTAAACCTTTTCCTAAGGAGACATTTGAATATCTTAGAGGGAAGTTGGAGGTATTTACCCCTCATATTTAAAACTAAGATATAGAAGGATGCATCAGTCTAGAAGGGCTACATGATATCATATCATTAAAACTAGATTGATGTATGAAGGCTACTACTCAGGGGGAGTAGTAAACATGGTGAGGAAAATTTATCTAATATGAAGTTGATTATTTGCAGGGAGCTACAAGGAAGTTCTGGAATTAGTAAGTTAAGTGTTTGATCATTGTATGGATGTCTCAAAGGTGTGTGTTTGCAAGAAAGAAAGATGAGGTTGACCAAGTAGTAGAAGGAGAAGAGGAAAAGGAAGAAGACATTGATATGAAAAAGATAGTTTTACAAGAATAACTGATACACCTTTGTTATTGATGTCAAAGGGGGAGAGAAACAAATGTGAAAAACTATGATCTATGAAGAGAAATTACAAAAAATAAGAACAGATGAAGACAAAAAAGTATCAGAAGAAAGATCAGAGGAGAAGATCAAGAAGGAAGCTGATTAGATGAGAGATGAAATTTTATGTATACTTTTGCATAAGAAATAAGCTAGCTAAGATGTATGGTATGTATCTAAGGGAGATAAGTTGATGGAGAGAAGAGTATGTAATCAGATTGGAACCAAGACAAGCATGTTCCCAGGGAGAGAAGAATCACAGTATAAAAGTGTTATTAGCGAGACTCTATAAGATAATGTTGGATATTTTTGGTGGTACTGTTGATTATCTTTCTAGGAGTGAGAGTGTTGGTTTATGATTGTATTACTTATTTTTCACATCAAATGTTTCCATCAATGCCAACAAGGGAGATGGTTTGCATATTGGAAAAGATAGATGATGGTGTGTTGGAATTGATGTCAATATTGTAGAAGTATTGATCAGAGGAAATAATCAAAAGAGCTATTTGCTTGTTGCTAACTTAACTGTTGCAGGTTAGTGAGCGAAGAAGAATGTTAAAAAGTCTGGTGAGAAGAAGATATTGTAGATATGAATTTTCACATGTATAGGAAGCATGATCAAGGTTTTTTCTATGTTCACCCAAAGTTACAAAAGGTTTCATGATGATTTGGATAGGTAACCAGGTTACAGAAGGTGACTAGCAGACAAGGTGACAGATTATGTTAACAAGAAGATAGAAAGAGGTTCAGTGTGCACAATGAAGTTAGGATTTCATGGAGAGAACTTAGGACTATGTTGAAGACATACTCAGGTGTCTTCAAATTGGAGGGTTTGTACTTAGGCATAATCTTATTGTCTTAGTGACTTGTTGATAGTGTTCTTCAAGTTTGGTGGAAAAGAGCTAGAAAATCTAATAGTTGTGGTGGATTTGAATGTTTGAGTATTTTTCATGATTTTATAGGATGTTATTTAAGTATGTGCTTGATAAGTTGGTGATACACATGGATCAGAAGGATCAAATTGGTGGAGTTTTCGGTCAATAATAATATTTTTATTATTATTCAAGTTCTTGGCTGACTTAGTTGGTAAATCATGTTGCGCAAGTGCTAAATTATAAAATCTGAGAGATTTAGGATTTTGAGGTGGTGGTTATAGACCGTAGATATGATTTTGTGGTCAGAAATGGATTTGAATCAAGATATTTGGCACGTTGATTGAAGATATTATGAGATAGTTTTTTCCCACCTAGTTCTTGGTATAAAATGATGAATTAGGGAAAATTCAAGGTGTGGATCATGGATACGAATGCTAGAAGTGGCTAGCAAAGGGATATCCTAATTTAGTGGTGATTAGAAGTGTTTTAACACGGATTTGAACATAGATCTACATTGTGCTACATTGGAGTCGTATCAGACATGAGGTGGATGTCACTTACATAGTTCACAAAAGGTTTAAGTAGATCATTGTAGTAATCAGATTGTAAGGAAGCAAGCTTTCATCAATGTTGTAGCCTGAGGCTTTTCAATTGAGCAGTGAGCTCTAGGTAGTGAGCCTAAATGCATGTATATTCCCCATACATTGTAATAAAGTTATACTTCTAACAAGGTATTTTTTTATTTAGGGTAAACAACCCCACCATGGTTTTTCCCCTAATAGGGTTTCCACGATAAAAATTTTGTGTCTATTTGTGTGGTTGATATTTTGATTTGTGTATGTATGCATATTTTATTTTCAAGTTATTAGATCATAATTTAGGTCATTCATGTTTGAAGGATTTTAAGGACTATGATGTCAGAGATTAAAGTTTTAGGGACAACTAATTCACCCCCCTCTTAGTTGTTCAACTACCATATTAATAGCAATAATTTTAAACAAATCCTTTAGATGTCTTCATTATTGACTATGGCTTTTAGGGTATAATAAAATTTGTCTTTGTTTTCTAATTTCTATCTTATCATTATTCTTAATGAAATGATTATAATAGTAATTACCTAAAACCTTTACAATATGCTTCAAATACTCTTTATAAAATAACAAATGGACCTTATTTTTATTATAGACTATCAAAGTAAATATAATTATGTAAAGTGTCATGATTTTTTTATATTATTTCAAAATGAAATTATTACTAAAGACTAGGGGAAAGGACCAAGTGACTATTAGGGGCTCCAATAACCATGATCTTTGTGTCATCTTGACCCTGTTGGAAAGTGACAATGCAAACAATTGTTATTTTGTCATTGATGTCAAACCTTAACTGGTGAGACTATTGTTATCTGTTTGAGTACCATATCTATTGATTGATGAAGAAGATTTAAAAAGAAGACCAAGGGAATGGTTGAATTAAGGAAAATAAAAGGGTACTTGATCAGTTGGCACTCTAGCAAAGTAATTATTTATTTATCTTTCAAAGATAGTTTCTCTAGCTATTTTTTGTCGAGCAAGTTTGGCTTGTGCCGAGCAAGTTTTTTGTGCCAATCAAGTTGTTTGTACCGAGCAAATTTGTTTGTGACAAGAAAGTTTGCTCAGTGCCGAGCACCAGTGAAATTGCCGAGTGGAAATAGTGATTGTCGAGTAGATCATAGATGTTGGCTGACTTACAGTATTTGGATTAATGATGAGATTTGAGATCTCTGGCCGACTTAGTTAATTTTATTAGGATATGTAAAGTTAATTAAAGATTGATACACGTCATTTAATGTATGGGTAACCATAATTAATGCATGGTTTCAAGATTTAATTAGAGACTAATTTGGAGAAGTAAATATAATGTAATGATGGAATGATCCATTGGATCTGACCTAACCTAATATCCGTGATCTTGATTAAGCGGAAAAGATTTATCTGACCTAGATAGAGAGGTATATGATAACCTCAAGGGGTTATTCATTAGGTGTGGAAGTGGATGTGTGTATGAAAGAGGATTGCATAGTTGATTTACTGATTGGCATGACCTAGCTGAGAAGGCTGAACACTGAAGCAGAAAGTTGCATGTGTGATTGCTTGACGGATTTCCAAGCAGATAAGAAGAAATGACAATGCAGGCCACTTAGTAAGTTAGCATCAGAGTAGTAATTGGATCTGAATTTGAAAAGTAAGTTGTATGTATCAGATCATAACTACTGATTACTTTCTAACCATTGTATCAGTTAAAATGCTTTAACAAGGTTGACCTAACAGTCATTTGTATAAATCCTCTAGCACGGTGACATTTAGGAGGAATGTTCTAAGTCCTATAACAAGGCCACTCCTGACAGGGTGATTAAATCATTTAACTAGGTCACATCTAACAGTGTGTTATTGTGACCTTTAGCAGGATTGGCTCCTCATAGAGCTCACTTCAGAATAGTGAAACTTGGTAGCATGTTACTGGTGGTTTTTCCCATATTGGGTTTCCATGTTAAATATTTGTGTCAACTTGTGTGAATGCTTATGGTTTGTTTTACTATTATGTTTCTACAAGCTAATTATATTTAACAGTAAACTGCATGATTAAGTTGTTGACATATGCTACTGCTGGCGAGTAGATCTGAATTGTTTAAAATATAGAAAGTTTTATTTGGTACATCTAGACCTGAGGATAACTGATTCACCCCTCCCCTCTCAATTATTCTAAATTCATTCTAACAATTGGTATCAGAGCTTTGGTCTCCTGAAAATAGTTTGAAGATACTTGGAGCGAAAAGATCAAGATGTATAAAAAGGAGGTTCCTAAGCTGAACAAAGATAACTTCCATGCATGGCAGAGTTTGATGAAACTGCATCTAGCTGGTATTGGAGATGATGCTAAGTGACTTATTGAAACTGACTATGTACAACCTACTACTCCTCTCATAGCGGCACAACTAAGAGAAAAGCAAGAGCACAATCAAGCAATGTTGGAGATTGCATCCTCATTGAGCTATTCAGAGTTTGATGATATAAAGAGCTGCACAAATGCAAAGAAGATGTGGGATAAATTAGCAAATGCCTATGGTGGAGACACAAATGTGCTGAGAGCTAAATCAGAAAGTCTAAGAGGTAAGTTTGATGAAATGAAAATGCAAGAAGTTGAAAATGTTTAATCAGTATGATGGTAGAATAAAAGAAGTGGTAAATTCCATTAGAGGAGCTAATGGAAAAATAGATGAGAACACTATTATGAGCAAGGTATTAACAACTCTACTTCATGTATATTCTATTAGAGTTTCTACAATTCAAGAACTGAGATGTACTCCTAACAATAATCTGAATCTGGAAAATCTGATAGGTAGACTTACTGCATTTGAAATGTCAGATTATGATAACTACAATCCACAAGGTATTGATTCTTCTTTTAGATCACAGTTGGTCCTTAATAAATTTAAGAAAGGAAAGAAATATGTGAACAATGATAGTGACACTATTGATGATGAACTTGAAGAATTTGAAGCACTTATGGAAAAAAGGCTATCCAGAGGAAAAGGAAAATAGAGAGGTAAACTTCCAATCACTTGTTTTTAATGCAATAAAGTTGGTCATATAGTTGCTAGATGTCCTGATAAGAATGAAAAAGATGAAAGAAAGGATAATAAATATAAGGAATACAAAGATAGAAAGGATGATCGAGACTTCAAAGGATGACCGAGACTTAGGAAATATAAGGATTACAAAGACAAAAGTAAGAAATCTTATTATATTGCTGAACAAACTTCTGACAATGATACTAAAAATTATGATGACAATGATATAGAAGTTGTTTATGTTGCAATCAAAGCAGATTCTGATGATGATGAGAAAATTGCATTAATTTCTTATAAGAGTAAAGGTGATCATTGGATTATTGACAATGGTTGTTCCCATCATATGACTGGTGACAAGGATAAGTTTGAAACCCTAGACCAATGCAAAGGAGGATATGTAAAATTTGGTAATGATTTACCATGTCTTATCAAAGGTAAAGGATTGATTAAATTGACTGACAAAATCAGATGTGATAATGTGTATTAGGTTGATGATCTTAATTATAATTTGTTGAGTGTTGTATAGTTGAACACTTTTGGTTACAAAGTTGAGTTCCATCATAGAGAAGCAAAGATCTATGACTCTACAGGAGAACTAGTTGGAAGTGGTGATCAGACTAAAGGTAACTTATTCTATCTGGCTTTATCTAAAGAAACATGTTTGTTTGCACAATACAATGATGTTTGGTTATGGCATAAGAGGTTGTGTCATGTGAACTTTGATAACTTGGTAAGCATAAGTAAATTGAAAAGGGTTAGAGGGCTACCTAAGTTAAA
>MU223586.1:4402071-4413123 GCA_018584345.1 Thuja plicata | reverse complement strand
ATTTGTTGATGATTATTCAAGGATGATGACTGTAATGTTTCTCAAGGAAAAATCTGATGCATTCCAGTTATTTAAATGGTACTTAGCTAAAGTTGAAAAGGAAACAGGCAAAAGTTTGAAATACTTACGATCTAACAGAGGTGGAGAGTTTATTTCTAATGAGTTCAACAGGTTCTACAATGATTGAGGCATAAAGAGACAAATGTCCGCACCCAGGACAACTCCACAAAATGGTATTGTTGAATGTAGGAACAGATCTATCATGTACTATGAAAGAACACTAATGATGGAGAAGAATGTTGAACATAAATACTGGAAAGAAGTTGTAAGTACTACAGTCTATACCCTGAATAGAGTACAATTCAAGAAAGATACAAATGCTACACCCTATGAACTTTGGTATGGTTATGCACCTAGTGTAAAGTACTTTAAATTATTTGGAAGCAAATGTTTTATACTGAAGGACAACAGAAATGGAAAACTTGATGCTAAAGGTGAAGAAGGTATATTCCTTGGTTATTCCATGAAAAGCAAAGCATACAAATGTTTGAATTCTAATACTAACAAAGTTGTGGAAAGTGCAAATGTTAGAATTGATGAGTTTGCAGAAAGGAATGATGCTAAGAGTACACAAGAGCCTGAAAGCTACAGATCATTCATATATCTGGTTGAGGTAGATTCTAATACATTACTTGAGAATACTACCAAGAAACAACATGCACCTACCAAGTCATAGAGTGGAGTTTCTGAGCAACAACAAGTGAATGTCGAGCTATTTGACAGAGATGCCAAGTCTCAGAATCAAACAGAATTGAACTTAAACAATGAACCTGAAGTAAGGACTGAGCCTACTCTAGCACAATATGTGAGGAGACACCACAATTCTGATCAAATCATTGGATAGAAGGATTCTGCAGTTATGACACAAAGTAAGTTGAGAGATGGCACATGTCTGTTATGTGAATTTGAGCCCAAAACAGTGAAAGATGCTTTAGAAAATGAAGAATGGATACATGCAATGAATGAGGAAATTGAAAAAATTGAGAAGAACAAGACTTGGACACTTGTACCTAGGTCGAAGGATAAAAATATAATTGGTACAAAGTGGGTATTCAGGAATAAACTGAATGAACATGGAGATGTGACAAGAAACAAAGCTAGACTGGTATGCAAGGGTTATGCATAGGAGGAAGGAATTCACTATGGTGAAACATTCACCCCAGTTGCAAGATTGGAAGGAGTTAGAACATTACTTGCATATGCAGCCTATAAAGGATTCAAAGTTTATTAGATGGATGTGAAGTCTGCATTTCTCAACGGTATCTTGGAAGAAGAAGTGTATATTGGGCAAGCTAATGGTTTTGTTGACCCAAAAAAAAGGAATATGGTTTGGAGATTGCATAAAGCTCTATATGGACTAAAGAAAGCACCAAGAGCATGGTATGAGAGATTGCACAATTATCTGATCAAGATTGGATTTGCAAGAACCAATAATAACAACAACCTGTACTTGAAGACTGAGCAATGAAAAGGTACATTATTAGCTAAAAAATTTGTAGATGACATCATGTTTAGTGGACAAGATGTGTTATGTCAAACATTTGCAACAGAGATGCAAACTGAATTTGAGATGTCTATGTTTGGTGAGATAAAATTCTTTGTTGGCTTACAAATTTATCAAATGAAGAATGGTATCTATATCACTCAATCTAAATATATCAAGGAGATACTGAAATTTTTTGGAATGGAAGAGTCCAAACCAGTGAGTACACTCATGGCTACTGGACAGAAGCTGACAAAAGATGATGACACAAAAGAAGTGAACCAAACACTCTACAGATAAATGATTGGAAAACTACAATATGTTGTAGACATTATACCTAACATTTCCCTAGTTGTTCAAATTTTTGCAAGGTTTTTTTCTAACCCCCAAGGAAACTCACATGATGGAAGTAAAAAGGATTCTAAGATATTTGAAAGGAACTGATGACTATGGTCTATACTACAAGAAAAATGACAAGTTTGAACTCAGAGTTTACACTGACTCTAATTGGGCTGGAAATGTTGATGACAGAAAAAGCACTACTGGTGGAGCATTTCTTTTAGGAAAAAGATTGATCTCATGGACAAGAGAGAAATAGAACTACACCTCACAATCTATAGTTGAAGCCGAGTATGTGGCAGCAGCAGTCAACTGTTCTAACATTGTGTGGTTGAAGATACTACTAAAAGGTACAAAGGAAGAAATCACTAAACCAGTTGTCATATATTGTGATAACACGAGTGCCATTAATATTTCTAAAAACTCTGTTATGCACTCGAAAATAAAGCACATAGCTATCAAGTATCATTACTTGAGGGAGCTAGTTCAGAATAAAGAAGTGAGACTGGATTATGTGAACACTAAAGAACAATTAGCAGACATATTCACAAAGGCACTACCCAAGGATGCTCATGAGTATCTGCGAGGTAAATTGGGGGTGATTCCCCTAACTAAGGATAATTAAGTTTTCTATGGTACTTTTGCATCAAATATTACATTCAGAATACTTGACACATTGATGCACAGTAAGTCACACTTAAGGATGTTGACTAAAGTTGTGAAGTTGGAAAAGGATAGAAAAGAAGATCAGTCGTAATCAAGATGACAGGATCAACATGATACTAAAGATCTACATGATAAAGATATCGACGTCTTTGGCATTTTTGTCAAAGAGGGAGAGATTAAGTATAAAGAGGGAAAGATTACCTATATAGAGGAAGAAGTTACTATTGAAAATAATGAAGTGATTATCTACTCAGAGGGAGAAAATGTTTTACAGATGAGAATCAGAATGAAGCTAAAGACATTAATGAAGATTTGTTCATATCAAGGAACACCGTTGAATTTTTGGATTGTATGGTAACTATGCTTGTTAAATCATTGTTTTAATGTTTTGTGTTGCCATCAATGCCAAAGAGGGAGATTGTTGGAAAGTGACAATGCAAGCAATTATTATTTTTTCATTGATGTCAAACCTTAACTGATGAGACTATTGTTATTTGTTTGAGTACCATATCTATTGATTAATGAAGAAGATTTAACAAGAAGACCAAGGGAATGGTTGAGTTAAGGAAAATAAAAGGGTACTTGATCAGTTGGCACTCTGGCAAAGTAATTATTTGTTTATCTTTCAAAGACAGTTTCTTGGGTTGTTTTGTGCCGAGCAAGTTATTTGTGTCGAGAAAGTTGGTGGTGCCGAGCGAAGTTGTTTGTGATGAGCAAGTTTTTTCAGTGCCAAGCACCAGTGAAATTGTCGAGTGAAAATAGTGATTGTCGAGCAGATCACAGATGTTGGCCGACTTACAGTATTTAGATTAATGATGAGATTTGAGATCTCTGGCCAACTTAGTTAATTTTATTGGGATATGTAAAGTTAATTAAAGATTGATCCATGTCATTTAATGTATGGGTAACCGTAATTAATGCATGGTTTAAAGATTTAATTAGAGACTACTTTGGAGAAGTAAATATAATGTAATGATGGAATGATTTGTTGGATCTAACCTAACCTAAGGTCTACAATATTGATTAAGCGGCAAAGATTTATCTGACCTAGACAAAGAGGTATATGATAACCTCAAGGAGTTATTCATTAGGTGTGGAAGTGGATGTGTGTATGCAAGAGGATTGCATAGTTGATTTAATGATTGGAATGACCTAGCAAAGAAGGTTGAACATAGAAGTAGAAAGTTGCATGTGTGATTGCTTGATGGATTTCCAAGCATATCAGAAGAAATGACAATGCAGGCCACTTAGTAAGTTAGCATCAGAGTTGTAAGTGGATCTAAATTTGCAAAGTAAGTTGTATGTATCATATCACAACTGCTGATTACTTTCTAACCATTGTATCAGTTAAAATCCTTTAACAAGGTTGACCTAATAGTCATTTGTATAAATCCTCTAGCAAGGTGACATTCAGGTGGAATGTTCTAAGTCCTCTACCAAGGCCACTCCTGACAGGGTGATTAAATCCTTTAACTAGGTCACATCTAACAGTGTGTTATTGTAACCTTTAACAGGGTTGTCTCCTCACAAAGCTCACTTCAGAAGAGTGAAACTTGGTAGCATGTTACTGGTGGTTTTTCCCATATTGGGTTTCCACGTTAAATATTTGTGTCAACTTGTGTGAATGCTTATGGTTTATTTTACTATTATGTTTCTACAAGCTAATTACATTTAACTTTAAACTGCATGATTAAGTTGTTGACATATGCTACTGCTGTCGAGTAGATCTGAATTATTTAAAATACATAAAATTTTATTTGGTACATCTAGACCTGAGGATAACTAATTCACCCCTGCCCTCTTAGTTATTCTAAATTCATACTAACAGACCCCCCAATTACTAATATTAAAGGAGCCCCAAAAATGATAACACATGTACCAATAGTCGATCACACATGTACTAATATATGATCATTTTTTATATTTTTTGGTTGGTAATTGGCCCATTTGTGCACCACTATTGGGACATTTCATAATGATTGTTGAGATATTTGGCCACAAGTGATGATATTTTTTAGTGAACAAATATTGGTGCACGGAAATAGTAGGTATTAGTGACACTTTGAAATGGCCACTTTTTACCACTCGGTGTTCAACAGTCTCTACAGAGACTACAGAGAGATCTGTGAATACCCAGAAGCTGAAACCTTAGATTTAAGAAGTTAACTCACATGCAAAGACAACAAAAAAATCATCAAAATATGGCATATTGTTTACAATCTACAAGTGTGTGAAGTTAGGGTGTGTGAGTATCGGGTCCTTTCTCCTAATGGGGTTTTAATAGAGTAACAATTCCTTATTTAAAAAATACAAAACTACTTCCATTATTTTTCAAACTTTGACTCAGTGAACTAATGAACTTAGAACCTTAGCCGGTTTATACATTTTGAGCTTTGATTTTTGGTTTTTGATTGTGTATGTTTTTAAGCATCAACATTTCGGATCACACTCCATGATCCATCATCAGGATGTATGTAAGAGCAATAAGGATGTGTAACAATAAGTTGTAGACTTGGCATCACTCAGAAGATAAAAATTCCAAGTATACAACTTATTGTTACACATCCTTAATGCTCTTCCACCTGATGATGGATCATAGATTGTGATCCGAAACGTTGATGCTTAAAAACATACACAATCAAAAACCAGAAATCAAAGCTCAAATTCAAGGGATTGTGGAAATATAATTGATTTAATTGGTTTATACATGTTCATGTTGGATATTTTCTTGTATGATGTGCTCGATGTTCAAATTCAAAATTTTAAAAAATATACATGCACTTTTAGATAGTGACAAATTTATTTTACTGACTTAATCTTAACTAAGACTATGCCACACTTACAATTTCATTATTTGATTTATTGTATGTGCATAGTTATATTCGCTATAGAAATACTCTTCATTCTCATTCATTTTTTTGGGCTTGCTTCAAAGAAAAATAACATTCTAAGAACACATTTCAAATTTATTAGGAGCGGGAAATATGATAAATATTTTCATAATTATTCAAACTCTTATGTCATTTTACAAGAATCAAATATGCACAAGAAAAATATACAAATGCCTAGTGTTGAATTCATTAATGTTAATGAAGAAATGTATGCACTAAATCAACTTTGTAAATCCTTTTATCTTCTAAGTGATGCCAAGTCTACAACTTATTGTTACACATCCTTATTGCTCTTACATACATCCTGATGATGGATCATGGAGTGTGATCCGAAACGTTGATGCTTAAAAACATACACAATCAAAAACCAGAAATCAAAGCTCAAATTCAATGGATTGTGGAAATCTAATCAATTTAATTGGTTTATACATGTTCATGTTGGATATTTTCCTGTATAATGTGCTCGATGTTCAAATTCAAAATTTTAAAAAATATACATGCACTTGTAGATAGTGACAAATTTATTTTACTGACTTAATCTTAACTAAGACTATGCCACACTTACAATTTCATTATTTGATATATTGTATGTGCATAGTTATATTCTCTATAGAAATAATCTTCATTCTCATTCATTTTTTTGGGCTTGCTTCAAAGAAAAATAACATTCTAAGAACACATTTCAAATTTATTAGGAGCGGGAAATATGAGAAATATTTTCATAATTATTCAAACCCCTATGTTATTTTACAAGAATCAAATATGTACGAGAAAAATATACAAATGCCTAGTGTTGAATTCATTAATGTTAATTAAGAAATGTATGCACTAAATCAACTTTGAGACAATTAATCAATTCTACTTAATGATTATGACCAATTTCCTAAAACTTATCAAAATACAAGATCCAAGACTCAAATAAAATTCAATATACAAATAAATTGATAATGATTAATTTGTTTGAAAATGTCAAACTAAGAAAATAACATTTCATTTTCTAACAAAATGTTGCAATTACAATTAATTTGAAAGAGATTTACATCTACCATATATCTTATATAAAACTAAAATAAAATTTAATCGTAACTAGTTTTCAAAGTTTGTCTATTTATATAATTAATTGAATGTGAAAGACAAAATATTTATGATATGACAAGAGAGTGTAAAATCTAAGTGCATGAATACACATTTTTCCTCTTCAAATGAAGATAATAATTTGACAATCTTTGAATTGAAATGTTACAATCATAATTTAATTTGAAAGAGATTTACATCTACGACATAACCTACTATATAAAAAACTGAAATAAAATTTACTTTAAATCATTAAAAACAAAGATTCTAAAAAGTAATACTTAAAATTATTCTAAAAAGTAATATTTAAAATTGTGTCAATTTATGTAAGAAATTAAATGTGAAAGGCAATATATTTGTGACATGACAAGAGAGTATGAAATCTAAGTACATGAAAACACCATTTTCCTCAAATGAGTTTTCATTTTCCTCAAATTGAGTGTGTTGAATGGATTCCAGGGATGCAAAGCTAAACATGGAGCCCCACCATACTTTATCCATTAATGATTCAAGGGGGAGAGGCCAAGAACCATGAAAGACACCACCAAAAAAGAGAAAATGTAAACAAAGGAAAAATATGAAACAACTATAGGCAAGCAATGGGCTATGCTTGCCCCACGTCTCTCATGACCTTAAATCAATAGGCAGCTTTCAAATCTGATTTGTGTATGTTCTCACTCTGTTGACAATTCATCATCTTGTCTCGGTCAAAGAAAGGGATCGACTCTCAATTATTAGGGTTTTGACCTTGAAATTTTAGGGTTTTGCCCATGTGGGGTGGCACAAATCTAGGCTTTTGTCATACGCGGACACATCACCAAAATTCTAAGACAACGTGATAGACAAAATCTTAGTGAAATGAGTGAAGGCCATTCTTGTCCAAAGCTTCACAACTCTCAGAGTTTGGCCCGCATAGAATGGCGAATCCTTTGTCATGTACTCCACATGAAATCAAGTTTTCCTTACTGTTTTTGGAGTGGTCTAATCTTGAACAACTTGGCTTCCATGCGGATTTGCATATGAAAGTTATGTGTTTGACATGAAAGAAATGGTTGTCATGTTGAAAGAGAAATAAAGCATTCCTTTTCAAATTATTGAAGTTAAAGCAATTAAATAGTAATTTAGATCAGAGGGTTTAGTTTTAAATCAAGAATAAAATATATGAAGAAATTGATAGAGAATGATAGGTGTAGTTGGTTTAGATGTGATAAATGGATGGTTCATATCTATTCAATGATCTAATTCTGATTTTTATATATGTTAGAGGTTTAATAGACTAGAATCTAGCTTTTGATTTGTTTTGAATGGATTGCATATATGTGACTTTGAAGCTCTTTGCAACCTTCATGCACTTGGGTCTGTAGATCTATGTTTACCTTTGTTAGATGGAAATGATTATAAGCACCAGTAAAATTAGCCATGTTAGGGAATGTACATCAACTAGATTTCAAGTTTGTGTGTATTAGTCAAACCATGTAATCAATTTATTGAATTTAGATCATGTTTCAAGACAAACCAAGCATACATGTAAATGCATATTTGTTTGTATGATCATAGACCATCATGCAATGCTTTAGATAATGCTCAAGTAAAATTTGAATGAGTTGATGGATTGTGAAATAAAATAAGAATTTCTCATTTAATACATTGTTATAGCATAACTATTTTAATATATCATGCATTGGTCAATGGGAAAAGGCCACTTGGAATGTTCAATTATGAATATGGAATTTCAAGGTAAAAGTTATCAAGTTCTCCTTACTATTTTGGAGTGGTGTAATCTTAAACAATTCCACTTCCATGTGGATTTGTATATGAAAGTTATATGTTTGACATGAAAGAAATAGTTGTCATGTTGAAAGAGAAATAAAGCATTCCTTTTCAAATTATTGAGGTTAAAACAATTAAATAGTAATTTAGATCATAGGGTAGAGTTCTAAATCAATAAAAAAATATATGAAGAAATTGATAGAGAATGATACCTGTATAGTTGGTTTAGATGTGATAAATGGATGGTTCATTATTGCATCTATTCAATGATCTAATTCTGATTTTTATATATGTTAGAGGTTTAAGAGACTAGAATCTAGCTTTTGAGTTTTTTTTAATAGATTGCATTTATGTGGCTTTGAATCTCTTTGCAACCTTCATGCACTTGGGTCTGTAGATCTATGTTTACCTTTGTTAGATGGAAATGACTATAAGAACCAGTAAAATCAGCTATGTTAGGGAATGTAAGTCAACTAGATTTCTAGCTTTCTTGTAATAGTCAAACCATCTAATCAATTTATTGAATTTAGATCATGTTTCAAGACACACCAAGCATACATGTGTAAATGCTTATTTGTTTGTATGATCATAGATCATCATGCAATGCTTTAGATAATGCTCAAGTAATATGTGAATGAGTTGATGGATTATGAATGGACATGTGAAATGAAATAAGAATTTCTCATTTTATACATTGTAATAGCATAACTATTTGAATATATCAGGCTTTGATGAATGAGAAAATTCTACTTTGAATGCTCAATTATGAATATGGAATTTCAAGGCAAAGGTTATACATGTCACCATGAACTAGGTTTAGCGTCATAGTTACAATATTGAATCGAGATTAGAATTTGCAGGTTGGAGGGTTGGATCTAGATCGTTAGGAAGCAAGGAATCAGTATTAGATAATGTACAAATTGGTTGTCCACTCTTGCATAGAAATATGACATTTGGGCACTAGGTTATTGTATTGGAGCTAAAGGGTCAAAGAGATGTCATTGATCCCTAAGAGGCTCATACCTAAATAAGGCAGTTAGAAAGCTTCACAAGAGTGGAATAAGTTGCATCCTGTGAAACATCCTCCAAGATTTTAGAAGACGTTTCTTCATTCTTATGATTTTAAGAAAGGGGAAGAAAGATAAAACACAAAACTAAGACAATGCGCCAAAGATTTAAAAACCCTCTAAATTTTCCTTCAGAAATAACAAGAACATAAGACCCCAAAATATGAGCATAGAATGCCACATACTCTTCAATGTTAGAAGGAGATCATAATGCTAAAGTCAAACAAACATGGAACAAAATATTTAGATCTTCCCATGAGAAGAAACTACTAAGGCTCGTAGGATATGTTTCTATTATCTCACTAAAATAGTTATTATATGAGAATCTTGCCCACAAAAATGGCATAGTATAATGCCAAATCACAAATGTCATAGATTATTGAAGGATTATAAAACATGACTCAAAGCCCTAGACACATTCATTATTGAAATCATAAAAAAAACTAGAAACTATAATAGATAATAGATACATTCATTTGAAAAATGACATAGAAATTTAAAAATGTCCACAAAACCAAAGAAAACACAAAGAAAGGCAAATAGGGCACAATTTGATATGCTTTCTTCTATTGATTAACATGAATACAAAAGCTAAGGTCTGAGAGATGAAACTAAAGTTATTTCTAAGCATTCTTCTTTTTCAAAGTGGTGAACAAAATAAACCCAAAATTTCTTGGGAAAGAACCCTTATTACAATGTACACGCGGGCTCTTATAGAAGACTTCCTCGAACTGAACCTCGTAAATGCAACCGAGAAGGACCTTTGCAATTGTGTCATGTGAGTGTAACATGCATGCCACTCGTGCTTTTTTAACTTCCTCGTAATTATTATCCACTTTCAGCATGAGGAAGAAGTTTCTTTTTCAAATCAAATCTTCCTCCAGATTCACTACTGTATGCGATAAATTTGGCCTTGTTAATTCACCATACACTTCAACATAGTCCTTCTTCACTAGGTACACACAAGACTGAATATGAGATTATACATCCTGTCTGCCTGCATGATTTGACCTGTTGCCTTCTATCCAGACGGGGTTTTTGAAATTACTCTCAGAACGAGAGTCTCACAACCATGGACCAATCTAGGTACGAAGGATTTATCATGATGGATGCAATACAATGCAAGATTATACTAAGAATTGAAATATGAGAGATTAAGCTAAGACATGATTTCAATGCAATTAATCTAGAAATTGAAACTATCTTATTGCAAGATGATATTATTCTATATGAAGCTATGACAATAATTCAATATTCTAACAATGCATATTTTCTTCAGAAATTCAGGGGGTAATCGAGGGTAATCAGGGGTAATCAGGGGTTTTGAATGAAGAATGAGAGTTCTTTTATAGACTCAGAGATGATTAGAATAGAAACTTTCCTATTTGAAATAAAATAGATGGCAAAGCCAGTTTAAAATAGAAAGCTTTATTCAAAAGAATACAATAACTTGTTTTCTTCCTGCTTTAACTGTTTTCTTTCTTTGATTTAATTCTGTTTTATTTGAATTAAATTGTTTTCTTTCTCTTTAAAGCCCAATTAATTCAAAGTTTCCATTTCTGAATAAAAGAAATTTTTTTGAGAGAATATTCAATTAATTAAATAAATATGACCTCATAATTGCTTTTTCTCAATTATCTGAATAATTAAATTCAATTATTGAAATGAGGATATTTATTTAATAATTAAATATTATTTAATT
>MU223586.1:4389695-4401130 GCA_018584345.1 Thuja plicata | reverse complement strand
AAAAGCATGGAACACCCAGTTTTGACCATGAGGTATGAAAAACTGAACATGCCCCAAGTGATGAGATGCCCCTAGTAATGAGGACTTTTGAAAATCAGATTAGATTGATTGGAATAGATTCAATGATCTAATCATCCTGCCCCCTTGGGAGCAAAATTGAAAGATGACACGTCATAATGATGATGGAGAGAAAAAAATTGCAGATAGATGTGGAGTCAGAGATCAAGAAGAGCTCAGAATAGATTACGAAAGAATGTAGAAGATTCAGAATCAATTTCAAGTGATTTTGAGGTCTGGTTGACCAAGTTTGACTAGGGTTGACCATAGTTGACTTTTGAAGAAAAAATTCAAAGATTTCAGAAAATGATAATATGATAAGATTCTGACGAGAAAGTGATGTCAGAAGGGTGACTACACAAGCATCTGATCACGTCGATCCCAAAAATTTTAAATTGTAATTTTGAGCTATATAGAAGTGTCAGATTTCAATTTCGATCCCGAAAATGGGTTGAGCATATAGCAAAAGATAGAGAGCGAGGATCAAACACTTGGTCAATCATGATGAAACCAAGACTCTAAAGAAGAACTCCCCTATGTATGAACCCAGGAGAATGCAAAGAAGAGAAACTGAATTGCTGCCGCAATGCAAGTCTAGAATGAAAATGCAATCCTATGCCAGATGCAATTCTAGGACATGGTTGTGAGACCCATCATAAAATCATCATCATTGAGCATTTATTTGGAACATCAAAGTCGATACAACCCTTACTAGCACCACAATGCAACCATAAGGATATGAGTATGACTTATCATCGGATAAAATGTAGGAAACAAATGTAAGCACCAGGGCACAAAAGCCAAGATGACCTGAACATTGTTTCTAGTTAATGTTGCAAGAGTACACCAGTATCAAGGCATTCAAAGCCAAGATAACCATGAGTGTGATCATGCGTAAACAAACAGATCAATAACAAACAAAGCAATAATAGGCAAGGAGATAGTACCAACCTCACCATGGCGTACAAATAAACAAGATCGAGGGATGTGAGGTTGTTCCACCTTATTGTGGGAGCTCTTATCACATACACCCTGTTTATTTTATGTTGCTATATCATCGAGACTATGCCAACAAGTAGTAGGCAAAAAAAATGTCAATAAAATCCATAAGAATAGACAGCATACAAAGAAATATTCAAGCATAGCTCAGCCAGTTTCAAATTTTTGCGAATGTGGATGTGTATGAGGTGTTGAAAAATACCGTTGTGCTTGTGCATGCATTGTGTTTGAATGTTATTGATAGGTTTTTATGTGTGAGATATCTAATATATGTTAAAAAACATAGATGTGTCCAAAGATAGTGTTAAAAAACACTGTTTATGGCGGTGTTGAAAAACACTAGTTTGTGTCAGTAGAGAGTTGTCCTTGAGAAATGACAAGATTACTGACATAGGTGTAAACCAAAGATGTGATTGAATGGGGGGCCAATGCCCCCAAGTAATGATGACTGACTTGACATATGTTGTGAGGACAAATAAGATGTGATTGCCCCTAAGTGTATGGCGTTGAATCAATGACAAGTCAGGAGGGTTCGCAAAGGAACAAGAGTATCACGAAAGTTACCGAAAGATATGTACAGACTAAAGCATCGAATCATCAAGACTGACTATCGATAGATAGAGCATCTGAGTATAATGCCAACTGTAACAAATGTGAGAAATATCGATAGAATAGCGACAGTAGGTAGACACAGTGAGAACCACTGGTGACTGACGCGAGAGATGCTCAAATGAAATGATCGTAGTATGAGCTAGACATCAGTAGGAAGACGTAGTGAGAACCACTAGTGACTAATGTGAAGAAGATCCTTACAAAATAATAGGATAGTGCCCCATAGATCAGGATGGTTTCCCTAAGAGTATGACCAGTTTCAATCCATGTGAATTGGTGTCTTGACGGGAACTGAAAGCAAATGTAAGCAAGAAAGCAGCAATGCAGGAAAGCAAATGCATAAAGCCAAGGGGTGCTGTGATAGATATAGCATTGTGGAACAAGAGGCGCCTATTTACTAGGTTTTCACTTTCTTGGCAGAAATTCTTTTTTTGCTACCATGACGCCTGTTTGCCAGGTTTTCATCAATGGCACTTTTTTCTCTTTTTCTCTTTTTTTGTATTTTTGAATTTTTTATTTTTTTGTATTTTTGGAATATATGATTTTTTTGGAGATACATCGAAGCACCTATCGCTAGGTTTTCACTAAGATGATCATTTTTTTAGGAATTTTTCAAATTTTTAGAATTTTTTAGGACTTTAGTATATACATGAGCATACTGAAGATGTCTCAGCTGTAGAACCACTTCAGATGAAGAGCGTTGATGGGCTCTTTGATTTGTTCTCCTTTAGTAGTAGAGAGTTGATAGGTACCAGACCCAAACACTGCAGTAGAAATATATGGATTGAGCCAATTGGGTTCAAACTTGCCTTTCTAGACCTGATGTTGCTGATTCTTAGGGTTCTCCCTAAGAACAAGGTCACCCGCTTGGAAGTCTCTTGGTCTGACCTTCTTGTTATAGCTTTTAGACATCCTCTTTTGGTATGCTCTTAGGTGATCAAATGCCACTTGGCAACATTCATCAAGTAATTCTAGCTCTTGTACCCAAGATATTCTAGTGTCTTCATCAGTGATGAGGCCTTTTAGAGAGACTCGCAGAGAAGGAATCTCGACCTCAATAGGTAGCACAACATCTGCTCCATAAACCAATGCATAGGGAGTATCCCCCGTTGGTGTTCTTATACTTTTCCTGTATGCCCAAAGAGCTGGGTTGATCCGGAGATGCCAATCTCATCCGGACTTGTGCACTGTGCAATGTAGGATCTTAAGGATTGTTTTGTTGGAAGCTTCCACTTGTCCATTACCCTGAGGATAATAGATGGAAGACCAGTGTTGAGTAATTTTGAACTTAGAGCATAGCTCTGTCAAATCCTTATTTTTAAATTGTCCCCCATTATCTATGATAATTGCTGAGGGTACACCATGGCTGCAGATGATGTAATTGAGAATAAACATTGCTACTATTTTTCCACTGGCAACGGTGAGAGGGACTGCCTCCACCCAATCAGTAAAATAATCTGTAGCTATAATGATAAACTTATGTCCATTGAATGAAGAGGGGTAGATCTAACCTACTAAATCAAAATCTCATTGTTGAAATGGCCAGAAAGTAATGAATGGAATCAGCTCCTTGGCTGGAGCATGAATTAGGTTACCATGTAATTGACATTGTTTGCAGGACTTAGCAAACTGTGTTGCTTCTTTTTCCATGTCTGGCCAGTAGTAACTAGCTCTAATAAGTTTGCGGGCTAATGTCAGGCCATTAGAGTGTGACCCATAGATGCCTTCATGCACCTCTACTAACGCTTGTTTGGACTCATCAGGTTCTAAACACCTAAGGAGGGTACCATCTAGACCACATCTATACAAGTCATTAGCGATGATGACGAACTATGAAGCACTGCGGATTAGGTGATGTTTCTCATTCCAAGAGTAAGTGTTTGAAACAATCTGGTCACATAGGTAGGAGAAGATGTGATGGTAATGGGATGATTCATGCCCTATAACAGAATAGATCATCCGGGACTCAGGGGAGTCATAAGCTGGGTAGCATAACGTCTCCACCAAGAATTCATGTCTAAAATAATTTTCAGGCATTTGCAGCATAGAGGCAAGAGTAGCCATGGTGTCTACTGCTTTATTATCTACCCTTGAAACCTGTTGAAATGTGATGTGAGTAAAATACTATTTAAGATCATCAACCAACCATTTGTAAGGGATCAACTTGTCATCCCTTGTCTGATAGATATCATTGACTTGATTGATGACTAATTGGAAATCCCCAAGAACATTTAGTTCACCCACACGCCACTCAAGGGTGATCTTCATACCATTGATGAGATCTTCGTACTCAGCAATGTTGTTTGTACAAGGAAATGACATTTTGTATGCTTTTGGTAATGAGTATGTTTGAGGTGTAATGAATAGGATCCCAACACCTGACCCTTGTTGGGTAAATGAACCATTGAAAAACATAGTCCATGAGCGGTGTGTAAGAAGTAATATGGACTCATCTGGAAATTCAATGTGCAATGGTTGATGATCAACTAGAGGTGCTTCCGCCAATTGATCAGCTATTACTTGGCACTTAATGGCTTTCCTTTCAACATATTCAATATCGAACTCACTGAGGAGCATGACCCATTTAGCTAGTCTACCTGTGACGGTAGCTTTACTGAGAAAGTATTTTAGAGGGTCAATTTTAGCAATTAGGCATGTAGTATGAACCAACATATAGTGTCACAATTTTTGTGAAGCAAACACCACTGCAAGGTAAGCCTTCTCTATAGTAGAGTATTTTATTTCATATGAGACCAGAGTTTGACTAATGTAATAGATAGCCCTTTCTTTCTTGTGTTGATCTTCTTGAGCCAATAGGATACCCAATGATGTATCCGTAGCAGATATGTATAGTATGAGTGGATTCCCATGAATGGTAGGCATCAAGATTGGTGGGTTCGCAAGATACTACTTGATTTGTGTGAACCATTCATCACATTCTTTATTCCACTGATAAGTCACACCCTTGTGTAAAGTCTTGGTAAATGGTTGTGACTTGTCCACCAGTTAAGAGATTAAGAGATAAAATGCCGGATAGACTGTAGTCAGCCTTGAAGTCCTCTCATTTGTCTGATATTTTTAGGTGCCCACATTTACAGAATAGCTTGTACTTTTGCAGGATCTACTTCAATACATTTGGCAAAGATGATATAGCCAAGTAACTTACAAGATGTTACGCCAAACGTGCATTTCTTAGGATTGAGCCTTAGACTAAATTGTTCCATACGATCTAGTATAGGACCTAGATCGGCAAGATGTTTCTTTCGGTGCATGCTTTTAGCCAAAGTGTCATCCATGTAATCTTCCATAGTTTTATGCATCATGTCATGAAATATGGTGGTAACTTCTCTCTGATATGTAGCACCAGCATTTTTGAGCCCAAAGGGCATGACATTCCAATAGAAGGTGCCCCAAGCACATGTGAAAGTTGTTTTCTCTTGGTTCTTTGGCACAATCTTTATCTGGTTATAACCAGAGAAACCATCCATTAATGAGTACATTTCATACCCAACTGTCATATCTACGATCATATCAATATTAGGTAATGGAAAATCATCCTTAAGACATGCCAAATTCAGGTCTCTAAAGTCTATGTAGACTCTTATAGATTTATCATGTTTGGACACTAGAAGAATATTAGAGATCCATTCTACATAATCAATGACTCTGATAAATACTGCCTTAAGCAATTTCTCTAATTCAGCTTTAACAAGGAGAGCTACGTGTGGATGCATTTTGTGAAGCTTCTACTTGATAGGCTTAACACCTGGTGTGATGGATAGATGATGCATGATTAGATTAGGGTCTAATCCAGGCATATCTAAATATTTCCATGCAAAGTTAATCTTTTTCTTTCTGAAGAATGTGATGAATTCCTCTCTTTCTGCCTCTAATAGGGATTGTGCCAAGTGAATAATCTGAGGTTCTACCTCTGTACCCAAGTTGATAGGTTGAGTTGGTTCAATAAGAATAGATGATATTTCCTGAAAATGACTCAGAAGCACATCAAGTATCTCATCCTCAGGTGCCTCGGAGAGGTTTTCACCTTTGGATACATCTTTTATTTTGGCTATTTTAGGCTCTAATACTGCCACAACGTGGTTTTCACCATTAGAGTGCCTATTTTTTCTTCTTTTTATTTGTGAATAAGATACTTGATGTCATCCTCAGTCATGTTGACACTTGCTTCGCTAGTAGGAGACGTTACAGGTTCGACAACATGTAGGTAACAGGAAAGAGCGTAATCGTTCTAGAATGTAAGGACTTCATTAAATGGGGAGGTAGAGTTCCAGTCTATAAGCTCAGGATGGAAAAGTGAAAGAGGAGTGATGGGTTCAAGTGCATTCATGGTATAATCATCAAAGGCATGGACAAGTAAGTCAAGACCCAAAGCAAACTCATCCAAAGGTATAGTCAAATTCCTTTGATTCCTAACGACCATAGTAGATGACATGTCAACACCTAGGGAATCAGACTCATGTGACCCTACACTAGACTGTTCACCTACTTTGAGAAGGTTTTCATATGCATTTGTTGTATCTGTATCTCTATCAGAAGTGGCATATGACAAGCTGTCAAACTCATATTCATGGGAGTCCATTTCATTATTAGGTTTCATGTCAAGAACGTGAGTAAAATCAACTCTTTGTCCCCAGTTGGGATGAGTTCTACCTAGAACTTCTGCTATGGTCAAATGAGTACCTATTGACCTAGGTACCTTAGTAGTATTTATATCATCACTTGCCTCTTGTGTAAGAAGAAGTGACTGAAATTCCTGGTCAAACTCTTCTTGAAAGTATGGTGATATGAATAAATCACTCTGATGACTAGGGTTCAGAGTATATATGTCTTTCCACTCTTCATAAGTTAATGGAGCGATTGAAGTGGTGGTGTTAGGATCGATGTCAGTGTCTATAGTACTGACACATGGTACAAAGTTATCTCATTCAGAAAATAATGCTACTAGGTCTACTGGAATAGGATAAGGAAAAGTATCCTCATCAGAGATGTCTTCAAGTTCTACAACTTGAGGTGTTTCCTCAGATGTTGGTTTCTTATCTTCTCAAGGTACAAACTTGTTTATTCAAAATTGGAATGTGAGTTTCTGGAAGCTTATACCTGTAGAGTCACGTGTTCTATGACCAATAGCTTCAAGTGGTGCAATCAATCCCTTATGATTCACACCTATGGGGCCATCTCCTTTATAGCCAAAACGTTGCATAATAGATAAACCTTTGCCATATTGCTCAGGTTTTATGTCATAAGGAGGAGTATTTTCAGAGTTGTCTTCTCCTTTATAGATCCAAGCTTTGATAGCTTTGTTTTTAGCTTCTTCTTTTAATGGTACTGTGGCTTGTACAAAGGTACCACCATACTTTGTTGGAGGAGAAACCGTAGAAGGTTTAGTGTTCTTAGAAGGTCTCCCAAAAGAACAGGGAGACAAAGGCAAAGATGTAATGGATAATATAGGTCCAATCTGATATCCTCCCATATCAGTTTTTTTGAGAGTCAAGTTCTTTTCCATTTCTTTTAATTTATCCTCAAGGATTTCAATAGATTCTCTGTTGGTAGGTACAAGGATGTCAGCAGATTTTGTGAGGGCATTGCAATCATAGCGTGTATTAGCAGGTATAGTTACTTCAGAGCCTTGGAATGGGAACTTAATGCATTGATGGTATGTATAAGGGATAGCTTGCATTTCATGAATCCATGGCCTTCCTAGTAGGATATTGTATGCCAAAGGGATGTCAAGCACTTGACAGATAACATCGCGTTCAACAGGACCAACTCTAATTGGTAAAACAACTAAACCCTTGGATTTACGTTCTTCCTCATCATAGGCTTTAATGGTTATCTTTTTTCGAGCATCAATGTGGTCTTCGCCATAGCCTAACTCAATAAGGAAACTAGGAAAGAAAATATTTAGGTCAGCGTCGTTATCTATGAGAACATGGCGAACACGCTTGGGACCAATCATGACTTCAATGTGCAGAGGATTATTATGCGGTTGACTCAAAGAATGGTCATCTTCCTCAGAGAAAGACAAGTAATGTGGGGAAGTCAAGTGACCTACCATAGATTGAAACCAATTGAGATCAAGATCTTTTGGGACATTTTCCTCAGTGAGGGCTTTGTCCAAGATTTCCCTATGAGCAGGGGAGATTTTTAGGAGCTCAAAAATAGTTATCTGAGCATTAGTATGTTGCAATTGATCAAGAATGTTGTAATTGGCAGCATTAGATGAGGAACCCACTTTGGGATTCTTAGTAGAAGAGTCAACCTTAGCTTTGTCTGAAGGTTGAGTTGATGTAGATATGGAAGGCTCAGGGCCTTTGAGAATGATTTTAGCATGAGATCGAGTAACAACATTAGCACTAACTTGAGACTGTCCTTGTTCAGAAGATTGAGGTGCAGGCCCTCGCAAAATGAAAGGTGTTTTAGACATGGAAGTATCTTCCTTTCCCTTAAGAATGAGGACATTACAATATTCAGTGTCAACAGGTTTAACCATATTAATGACATTGTCATTATTGGTGTAAGTATAGTTGACCTTAGCATCATTATTTTTACCTTTAGATGATTCACCTTTTCCATGAGGAGGAAATGGATCTTTGAAAGCTTGGTGATCAGAATTTTTTTTGTGACTTCCCACAACAATGACTTCACAATCAATGAGATCCTAGATTGTATGCCACAATTTTTGATAAGAAGCTATGTTATGACCTTTGTTTTGGTAAAAATCACAATAAGAAGATTCATTCCTCCAATGAGGTCTTGGTTGCAGATCAAAAGGTCGTGGATTAGCCAATGGAGTAAGAAAAATGTTGTCTATAAGAGTCTTGTAAACTACCTCGAGAGGTTCTCCTAAAGGCGTGAATTCTTGCTTGGGTCTAGGAGCCCAAGGCTTAGGTCTAGAAAATCATGAAGTGCTTGGTTTGGATCCTGCCGCAGCCTGTTTAGTGGCTTTGGCCGCTTGCATCATGGTAGTGAGATTAAAGGCAGCCTTGGAAGGCTTAGCAGTCACATTGTCTACAACACCATCATTCCCAACATTTTGGTTCTTGTTGGGAAATTTGGATTTATCTTTGCTTGAGGAAGAAGACCCTTGTTTATTTTCCTTGTTTAAGGTCAATTCTCCTTTCTTGATCATAAATGTCTCAATTCTTACAGCTTGTTTAATCATGTCATCAAAGGTTAGAGGACCTTGTAGCTGTACTTGATACCCAAAGTTGGGGAGGAGATTATTGAGAAAGATGTCCAACTTTTCAGATTCAAGTATCTTGGGAGAATATCGTGTATAGAGTTTTCTCCATCTTTGGAGAAATGCCAAGAAGGATTCTCCATGATTTTGTTTCAAGTTGCAAAGATCTCGAATGTGAACCAGATGTTGGATGTTGTGAGAATAATGTTGTAGAAATAAATTAACAATTTTGTTAAAGGTCTTGATGCCAGTTGGTAGTCTAGAAAACCATTCCATAGCTGATCCTCCCAAGCTACGTGAAAATAGACGCATAAGATAGATTGTGTCATGCATGAATTCCATGGAGAGAGCACCAAATTCTCTCAAATGGTCTTGAGGGTCAGATGTACCCAAGTATTTGTCATATTTAGGAAGTCCAACTCCTTTGGGAAAAGGAGTCATGTGAAGACCTTTATGAAATAGGAAAGGACAGATGCTTTCCAACATGAATTGTGTGACAAGTTTGTCTTTCTCTTTCAAGAGTTGAGAGAGTTGCTCTCACATAGTTTGCTTTTCTTTTTGCAAGTGGGAATTTTCAGTTTCTTCCTCTTTCTCAACAAGTGTTTCTAAAGCATAATTGGAAGGTAAATTAGCCCCTTGATTGGCTAGTTCAAGAATGTATTTTTCTTTCTCTTCAGCTGGTAGAATTCCCATCATTTTACAGAAATCTTTGTTAGCATGAGCTTTTGCAATATCTTCTTGAGTGCTTTCAACTTTGACATCGTTAGGGGGGTCTTCAGAATGGGACTTACCCAAATTTTTAAAGAGGTCAGTTCTGCTAACCTCACCACTTGATTGGTTATAATCTACCATCTTGCTAGAATGCAAAGATTCAAGGTGTGAAGACTTGGTATGAAAAGATTGAGTGTTCTCTAAATTTGAGTCTTCTTGGAATAAAGGATTTTGAACCCTACTAAGATCCACAAGAAATGACCATTTATTATAAGGTCATCATACCAGGGAAGGAGATTGAGATGATTCCTCACTAGATGTAGCTGATAATGGTGTGGAAAGTATAGATTCGTCTTGATTGATTGAAGGAAATGTTTTTCCACTTCGAGTTGTGACAGTCATAGACAAAGTTTTGAACAAGGAAAGTGAACTAGGATCAAACTTGAAACTCTCTCAAAGATTGCACAAACATGCCAAAAGGTGAAGTTTCCTTGGTGCAAATCGTCTAAGATGAGGCTAAAACAAGCCAAGAGATGACTATTGTGACACAAGGAATGACGACACAGATGAAATGAATCAAAAGGACATGAGACAAGACCAGTTTAAGCAAGAATCACGTAGTTCTCAACCCAAGAAACTAAGTTTTAGACTGTGTGAAGATAGATGGCAGAAAAATAGACCCATATTAGAGACCAAATTTGACAGAAGAATAATTGATTGGTAGATTTAAGCTCGCTATTTTAGATAAAAGGCTACAGTTTTGTGCAATTAAATGCTATGTCACACGAAGATTCTCACTGGGCCACACGAAGAAATGCTTTCTTTGTGCGAAGAAAGACACCAAAGGATAGAATAATGACTGAAAGAAAGTGGCACTATTGCCAAATGTTGTGCGATAGAGAATTCTGTATCGCGCAAAGATTTTCATTGACTCGTGCGAAGATTGGGAAATTTTGCGCAAAACTATGAAAATGTAGAAAAAAAAGTATGTTTATAGAATCAGACTACTAAGACCAGTTTGCATTTTCCAAGATGAAATCATGCTATTTTCTGACAAATAGTTCAAGTTATAGATTGTTTTGGACATGTTCAAGATGAAAAGTTTGTGTGTTTTGATAATAGTTTCGATTGTTCAAGTGATACACCCACGCAAAACACATTAAAAAAAATGTTTATAGTACCAGAACAAGCACATTACAATCCTAGGATAGCCAAGACAATATCTGTTGAATCCCCACTTAAACTGAAGTTCAGCTATGCTTACTCTTAGAGGATAACTTAGAAGCTTGGAAGCACGGGCTCCTCCTTACATATGCATTCACTTCTCAGGCATACCAAGCTTCGAACCCCAAAGGAATTTCTTCCCAAAGGGCTGTTATCTCTACTAAAAGCCGTAAAAATGTGGGGCATCTTAGTCTGTCTCTGACCTTTCACGCCAATAGATAGAGGGTTTTTTGAAAACTAGAACAATAGTTTGTAGTAAGGTCATCCGTTCAGGTGGTTGTGATCAAGTCATTTTCCCAATAAAGGGGGCTCTCCCAATCCATTCAAAGCTTTCACCTTAATGATGTCAGGACTTTAACGCACAACTAGGGTACTAGAAGAGATTTTGGTTGCCACAATGAATTCACACCTATCTATTGTGACATTAATCACAATAACATTTTTTATATACCGGTTTGGAAGGGCTTGGATTTAGCATGTTACCAGTTGGGCATCTACTCTCACTGGCTCTACTAAAGCTCTCAGGAGGTAGCCACTCTAGAAGAATCACATGAATTTATCTTACACCCAAGATCCATAAAGGCGAGGGGAGAGGATATGTTCATGTAGTTCTTAGGATTACAATCTAAAA
>MU223586.1:4369684-4389645 GCA_018584345.1 Thuja plicata | reverse complement strand
GTTCTTAGGATTACAATCTAAAAAACACTTCAATCACGCAAGACAGTGATTCATTTTAAGCACCAACTGAAGTGTGTTTTAACTACTGAAAATAGATATAAGAAGTTGTGAAAACATGCAAGGTCTTTGACAAACGTCCTGCAATAAAACCCATTAGTATTTTGCAATGCCTTTCTTCATGTCAGCATCCTGCAACAAACATGTCAGAAGTTTGTGATGACTTTTCTTTCTCTCGGCGTCCTGCAAACCACTGTTATGCTGTTTCAGAAGATAAAATTAGAGAATCACAGATGTTAGAAAATAGCAGGTGGTTAGAAAATTGAGGCAATGAAATATTAAACTAAAAGCTTTGGACTGCAATTTTGTGTGATAAAGTATACCAGATCGTGCGAATAACTTCTCTAAGCCACATGAAGAACTAGAAAGTTCGCGCGAGACAAAAAGAAAGTTCGCACAAAATTAAAATAGAACTTGTACGAAAGTACAGACAAAATGCAAAAAAGTGAAAAATATGAAATGAAATGAGGCCAAATAGAAATATACCTGCCCCATGGTGGGTGCAAGAAATGTATGCAGTAAATTTGGCCTTGTTAATTCACCATACACTTCAACATAGTCCTTCTTAACCAGGTAAACACAAGACTAAATATGAGATTATACATCCTGTCTGCCTACATGATTCGACCTGTTGCCTTCTATCCATACAGGGTTTTTGAAATTACTCTCAGAATGAGAGTCTCACAACCATGGACCAATCTAGGAACGAAGGATTTATCATGATGGATGCAATACAATGCAAGATTATACTAAGAATTGAAATATGAGAGATTAAGCTAAGACATGATTTCAATGCAATTAATCTAGAAATTGAAACTATCTTATTGCAAGATGATATTATTCTATATGAAGCTATGACAATAATTCAATATTCTAACAATGCATATTTTCTTTGGAAATTCAAGGGGTAATCGGGGGTAATCAAGGGTAATCGGGGGTTTTGAATGAAGAATGATTGTTCTTTTATAGACTCAAAGATTATCAGAATAGAAACTTTCCTTTTTGAAATAAAACAGGTGGAAAAGCCAGTTTAAAAAAGAAAGCTTTATTCAAAATAATATAATAAATTGTTTTCTTCCTACTTTAACTATTTTCTTTCTTTGATTTAATTCTGTTTTATTTGAATTAAATTGTTTTATTTCTCTTTAAAGCCCATTTAATTCAAAGTTTCCATTTCTGAATAAAAGAAAGATTTTTGAGAGAATATTCAATTAATTAAATAAATATGACCTCATAATTGCTTTTTCTCAATTATCTTAATAATTAAATTTAATTATTGAAATGAGGATATTTATTTAATAATTAAATATTATTTAATTCCTATTTCATGTGTCTCAGCTAAAGAGGGTGAATTTAATTTAATTAAAGTGCTAGGATTTTATTGATTAAATTAATTCAATCATTGGGTTTATTTAGCCAATAGATATTTAATAATTAAATATGATGTATGATTAATGTAGATTTAGGATTTTCTACATTTGACACTCAGGTCGAGCAGAGTCAATCAAAAACTCAGAATTGCCTAGTACAATAGGACTTTGATGATCCAGAAGAATGACAAATGCAACAAAATTGGTTAGGGTTGCAAGATGCCAATTTTGGGGTGTTACAACTACTAGTTGAAAAGTGATATTTTACCTTGAAGGATGTGCACCCTGAAATTCCATTGACCAACATGACCACAAGCTAGACACATGTCGCATGGGCAAGAGCTTTTGGAACTCCCTTCTCTTGAAATTGCATAGAGGGCATGCAATGATGACATGTGGCATACATAAAGGACTTCTAAATTTTCCTTCCTTTAAAGCTAAAAACCCTCTACGGTTTTGCAATTTGAAACCTTCTACAATGAGTTCTCTAAAAGTAAAATCCCTTTGAGGGAAAATATCTTGCGATCTTTCTAGAAACTACACCAATTTAGCACTTTGGCGACCCCAACTTCACAGGGTCATAAATTTTGACTCGTTTATCAAAATTCAGAACATCGTGTAGTGTTGGAAAGGTCTTTGGAAGATCTAATTTCAATCTCTTAACATAGTACCTTTGTAAAATTATGTTAAGGGACATATGACAATTTCAACCCCTGATCTTCTTCGAAGGTCTTCGAAAATGAACATTATTGAAACATAGAAAAATACCAAAAAATAAAGATTTTTCAATTTTCTCATTTTTTCTCATTCGGTCACTTCTGCATTGCCTCTAACCACCTTTAGACTACTTTGGATAAAGGCTATAGTAGATAACATCTACAACTTTGGCAACTCGCATGGGATCTCTCCCTACTGATAAAGAACCTCAGAATCTTTGTCTTCATAGTTTGTATCCTCATCCATTGGGTACAACATTAGGAAAAGGGGAGCCACAACAAACAAACCTACCTTAAAAAAGAGACATAACTAACCTATGCAAGCATGCACTTGGGGGAAAATTAGAAGCTAAAACATACATTCCCTTAAAGAGAACACAACATGTGCAACAACACTTCTCAAAAAAAATAAAATTGCTAACCTACTATGTACAAATATTTACATAGAAATGAAATTAAACAAAACCATTGAATGGCTTGTTAAAATGACTACCCTTCCTAACTAACTATTTTACATTTCACATGTCTTTGGACACCAACTAGGAAAGAAATTTTAATATGCATCCAATGTTACGCTAAATGCTTCACAAAGACTGGGAATATGGAAGCTCTCCAACCCTTGGCACTTCCTCTTTGAGAAAGATAAACTCACTCCTCTTGGTGCTCATCTTCATTCTCATGAGTAAGCATGAGTAGAGGAAACTTGCAAAATTTTTACAGAGTTAGATGCCTTATGGGCCATCCTCTTGATGTTGTTTGGTCTAAGAGACTAGTCTTGAACTAACTAATGTGCTTTTGACCTTGACACCTTTCTAGCTAGAAAGGATTAGCTCTGATGGTATGGATTGTGGTGCGTGGATCTCCATTGGTTTCTACTTCAACTAATGCTTCTCTGAGATAGGATATGATGAATTAATATCAATGGATGAGAAAATGACATCAACATCATCACAAAAATCATCCTCTTCATGAATGTCCTTTATGATTACCTCCATTCCATGAAATGCCCTGATATCATATGTGTCCTCGTGATGGCTTCAAGGAACAAAAAACCCTTCTTCATGCACTGCCTACTTTTATATGACATCTTTCATAGGTTTAGTAATAACCTTATGTACTCCAATATTCTCATCTTCAAGGATAGGGATGTCCTTAATACCTTTCTCCTCTTCCTCCGTATCAATAAAAGAGGGGAGCTCCTCACATAAGAGGATAATATCTTCCTCTTCATTTTTATTCTTTATTTGCAGAGACATTTGCTGGATTACAACCTTCTCAATATCCTCTTGTAGCTCCTCTTATTTCTTATGCTCAAAATCCTCCTCCTCCTCCTCTTCTCCTTATTCTTCTTTAGTATCATCTCACATTGCAAGAAATTTATCTTGTTATTTTCTCTCAACCTGTACTTATTATTGTTATTGAAGCTAAGCCTCATTGGTGAAGGAGCACCCATGGGTTGGTAAAGTCAATCCTATGAAATTTTTTTGTGTGAAGCCCTATGAGGCATGTTGTACATTTCATAAGGTCATGTAGACCATAGTGTGTGAGTACAACAGGGATTAGGGTCTAGTTAAGTCTTAAAGTCTTCAGAAAGTTGCAATTACGGGCTAAAATGTTATAAAGCCTCTTGATTGGTTAGAAGAGATGATGATGTCATTAGGGCTTGGATATGTTTAGAAACTTGTTTGAACCTAGGTTAGATTCTACGATGAGGTTTTATTAGTGTTTGATCTCATTTTCATTAAGTTGTAAAAAGATGCAAAAAGATGTAAAAAGTTGCATTGCAACTTTTAAAAGTTGCTTGGACAACATTGTCCAAATCTTGAAACTCAATGAAGGAGTGCCCTAAGTGGAAACCAAATGTGTAGTTTTCCTATTTAAGATATAAAATTACCTAATCCCAAGGTTAGACACCTATTGTACGGAATTGGTTTTGAAGAATATAGAGAAATGTTGATTTTGTGCGCATTTAGTTAGTTATTGAATAACAATAGATTGAACATGCATTGAATTCAATAATGTAGCTCATGCATGGCTTAGATTAGTTTTTTTTTAAGTTTTTTGTTCTATTGGTTTGGTTTTTTAAAGTGCTTTTGGTTTTCTTTGTAAATAGGCTTGTTCTGCACTACTCATTGGTTCAAACCAGGCAGTTGTTGAAGATGGAGACAAAGATCACTATCCCACCATTCAATGTGTACGACCTCTTGGGGATAGTGTTTAGACTCCATGTACATAATGTGTATATGATCTTGGGCCCTCAAATTTAGAGGAAGCATTTTTAAGGTCTTTCCCTAGGCGAGCCAGTGGTAAGCCCGACTAGGGAAGACACTATTGTAGAGTTGTTTTCTTGCAGGGATGTGAACTAAACACCCAAAAAACTAATGGGAATTGAAGTTGGGAGTCTTCTAAAGATTTGATGAAGAGGAGAAGGTCATGCTAATCTAGATTGAAGCCTACAACTTCAAGACTAAATAAGAAACCAATGAAGTCCCAAAATGACACATTTTCGGTTAGGGCATTCTATGGAAGGGTGGAACCCTAAGACTTGGAAAATGTACCAAGAAATCAAAGGAAATTTGTAGGGTCCTTAGGGAAAGAAGTGGTGAAAATTAATATTTTCTCGAAATAGGGAACTTAATAGGGCTACTAGCCATTAGGTCTGTTTTGAAGCCAATTGAAGAAATCGACTAGCAAGATGAATCAAGAGGGACTCCTAACACCTCTAGTTGATCAAATTATAATTTCTATGAACACATCCTCACCTCTAAAAGAATACTTTACAAGACTATGGGTGGAAAGTCTTTAAGTGAGTTTAAGGGCTAAAGAGTGCTAGTAAGTACCAAGTAGAAGTCATGGCTTGGTAGTTCTTTCTTGGTAGTTGGGTTGTTCAAGGAGACTAGGGGATGAAGAACCTTGAAGAGATCCTATAGGTCATAAGGTGTGTAGAGAAGGAAAATTATTGGTGTAGGAGCACCCTCTAGCACATGAACACTTTTGAAGAGTGCCAACACTTGAGACATTCAATGCAACCTTGACCCTATGGGATCCAAGGCATCTTGCAATTTAGGTGTTAGAGTATGTTAATCTTCTAGCTCCAAATGTAAGACCTAGTTACAAGTTTTGGCCACTTATAAGCCACTTGGTACACTATAGTCATAGGATCAATAAATGGTTATTTATAGGATAGTTAAGAGTTTTAGGATTGATGTTTCTAATAAGATAGGTCTTTCACTAGAGGCCTAAGTTGTTCTCTAAGTCATATTTCACATTAGTTGCAAAATTTCAAAAGTTGCTCAATTGCAACTTTGCTCATTGTTAGTAGCTTTTCAAAAAGTTGTTGTAATCCTTCCCCCAATGGATAATTAGTTCAAAACTATTGTAAAATAGTTGGAGATGTAATTCTTAGTCCTCACAGGTTGGTAGAAGATGACACAATGTAATTCTTTTCTCAGTCAATAAAGATCAAACTATTTTCCTGCAATTTTGGTGACACCAGTGAATTGTACGGTCATGTACGGTTGGGGTTCTTCTTAAAATCAATTGGATAGGATGCTCCTATGGACTAGCTTTCAAATGCAAGTGGTTTGAGGGAAAAATATTACCTACAATTTAAGTTATTGGGTTTTTTATCACTGCAACCCATTTTGTCCTCTTTTCAAGGGTTTTATGCATTATTTTGGTTGTCTGGAGCATTTCCACAATGGGAATAGATCGATATATGGTGGAAAAATCCCTTGTAGTATGCTTTCAGTGATTCTTGCATTATTTTTTGCATTGGTGCAGGGAAATGGCTTTATGGATGAGCCCTAGGTGTATATCCTGAATGTATGCACCTCCTCTATGACTGCACAATTGTGCATAACTCCTAAACAAGAGAGCACCAAGGCCTAATTAGCACATTTGGACATTGCAATCCTTGTGGTCACAATTGTTCCAAAATTAGTATCTTGTATCCTTGTGGATTCATCCAAATGTACCCTTCTAAGACATCCACCATTATCAAATCCATGGAAGGTTTTGGGGTTGTGTTTCATGCCAATTTGTAAAGGGTGTGAGTGTCAGGGTTGGTCACTCCTCATCAAGGGAGTAGGGTTCTAGTGATTGGATTTCCAATACCAGTACCACTTGCATCAAGTGGTATCAGAGAACCTAAGATCCTTAGGTCAGAAACATGCTTACCACCATGTTAGGAGATGAAGAAGGAGGGTTGTCTTCAAGGATGACCAATGTAGAGATTGTTAAGTACTTGAGGGACCAAATACTAAGGTAGGACACACAAAAAGACATAGAGATGCAGCGAGTAATGGATGAAGTAGAAAGGCTTAAGGAAGAGCTTCATAGGAAGACTAGTGGATGCTCTGAGGATGTTGTAGAAGGGAGTGAAGAAGAACCCCATTAGCAGGAAGAAGTGGAAGTTCCTACAGATCAGAGACTGCTAGTGAAGACTCTCAAATCCATAGAGAGGAGAACCATGGACTCTAAGCTTGACTTACCCACCTATTATGGGAAAATGGATCCTAATGCTGCTATGGAGTGGGTAGATTCCCTCTAAAGTTTCTTTGATTGTGAATATATCAATGAGAATCAAAGGATAAAGATAACCAAGTCAAAACTCAAGGGCTCTATACTTACATGGTGGAACTTCACTCAAGATGACAGGGTGGAGAGTGGAAAGCAATGAATCACCACTTGGAAGAAGATGGTGAGAAAAATCAGGGAATCATATGTCCCTCAAGAGTATGAAGTCCAACTCCATAAAAGGGGGATGAGTTTGAGATAAAAAGAGATGAACGTCTCATCGTATACTGAAGTATTTTAGAGGCTTGTCATGAAGACCAAGATGATAGAGCTAGAATGTGTAAAACTTGCAAGGTACATGCAAGGTTTGAAGATCTCCATTCAAGATGAATTGAGTCTAGCCAGTCCTACAATAGTACAACAATGCTTTCAATTAGCATTAAAGGTGGAGGAGAAATTCAAAAGAGAACAAGACCAAGTGAATAGAGGTAGAGGCAGCAGCAGCAACAATAACTTCAAAAAAACGTTTAGACGTAGAGGTAACTCTTGGAATAGGGGACAGTCAAGTAATAGAAAAAAACCTTTTGATCAAAACCAATCAGAGAAGAATGAGACCAATACAAGAGGAAATTTCAGAGTTAGGAGACCCTTTGGTAGAGGAAGAGGAAATGGTCCCTTGAGATGTTACCACTGCAATCAACTTGGACACGATGCTAGAAGATGTCCTAAGAAAGGGCACAATAATCAGTAAGAAAAAAGAGCATAACTAATTCATGAAGACAATCAAGGTGACAATCCAAATCCTAGAAACCTAGAACCAGAAGAAGGCCTAAATCTGATGATGAGGCAAACATTTCTGCAAGTACCACAGACCGTGGAGCCATCACAAAGAAAGAATTTGTTCAGGAAAAATATAAAGTGCCAAGGAAAGGTATGCAACTTGCTTATAGATTTTGGTTCAACTAAAAACATGGTTTATAAGGAAATGGTACAAAAGTTAAATTTGAATAAAGTTCCCCATCCTTGTCCTTATCATGTATCTTGGCTCACCAAAGGGTAGAAAACTTTAGTAACTAAACAAGAATTAATAGAATTCTCCTTAGGTGACTATAAAGACAAAGTCTTGTGTGATGTCATTGAAATGGATGCCACACATAACTACAGGAAAAATACTTACACCATTGTGAAGGAAGGAGTCACCTATATCATGAAGCCATTACCTGATCAAAAAGTAAATAAAGAGTCCGCTGTTGTAATCATTACTAGAAAGGAAATGGAAAAGACATTGAGGGAATCATATAATGAAGGGTATGTGTTGGTTTTGAAACCCAAAGATGATGAAGTCTCCAAAAAGGTAGAAACCATACCAAGTGAAGTTAAAAAGCTACTAGATAAATATAGTGATGTAGCCACAAATGAACTACCATCTACCATCCCACCCTTGAGAGATATTACTCACCAAATAGACCTCATGCCTGGTACTTCTCTACCCAATAAGGCACCCTACAAGTTAACCCCTGATCAGAATTTTGAGATCTCAAGACAAATCAAGGAGATGTTAGAAAAAGGATTGATACAAAAGAGTTTAAGCCCATGTGCTATCCCATCAGTCGTAGCACCCAAAAAGGATGGAAAATGGAGGCTTTGCACTGATAGTAGAGCCATAAAAATATCACAATCAGATATAGATTCCCTATCCCAAGGATAGAGGACTTGCTAGACCAGCTTGGAAATGCTTGCTACTTCTCAGAAATGGATCTAAAATATGGTTATCATCAAATTAGAATAAGGCTTGGAGATGAATGGAAGACTACCTTTAAGACCACTGAAGGCTTATATGAATGGCTTGTAATGCCATTTGTGCTAAGAAATGACCCAAGTACATTAATGAGGCTCATGAATGAGATATTCTCTGATTTTATTGGCAAATTTATTATTATTTATCTTGATGAAATTCTGACTTTTAGCAGCAGTAGGGAGGAACATTTGAACCACTTGGAACATGTATTGAGAAGACTTAATGATCACAAGTTGATCATCAATTTGGAGAAGTGCACATTTATACAAAAGGAACTCACCTTTTTGGGGTTTGTCATATCCAAAGGAACCCTGAAAATGGACCCAAGTAAAGTTGAAGCAATTGTGAATTAGCCCCCTCCCAAGAACCAAGGTGATGTGAAACGTTTTCATAGTCTTGTTACATTTTATAGGAAATTTATAAAGAATTTCAGTCATGTGTGTGCTCCAATGTTAGAAACAATTAAAGGAGGTAGAAAAACTATATTTGTTTGGACAAAGGATGTTGATGATGCTTTTTAGTACTTGAAAAATAGGGTAGCACAATATCGTATCCTAACTCTGCCTAATTTCAACAAGGTTTTCACTATGGAAATGGATGCAAGTAACCTAGCAATTGGTGTTTCTTTAAGCCAAGAAGGAAAAGCTATAGCCTTCTTCTTTGAAAAATTAAATGATGCTAAGAAAAGATACTCTACTTATGATCTTGAGTTATATGGAGTAGTGTAGGCTCTCAAAAAGTGGAGACACTACCTCCTCTGCAAGGAATTTGTTGTCTACACTGACAACCATGCTCTAAGTTTTTTGAATTCACAACAGAAGCTTAGTGTGAAACACATCAAATGGATGGAGCAATTACAGTCCTATACCTTCACAATAAAGCACAAGAAAGGACAAGAAAACAAAGTTGTAGATGCCCTCAGTACGAGAGTGGGTTTGATAGAAGAAGTTCAATTTTCAAGCATGGGAATTGACTCTTTGAAACACTTATATGCAGATGATTCAGATTTTGGGGAAGCCTACAAGTTTTGTACTACTCTCTCTGGAAAATATCATACTGATTTTACAAAATATTTAATCCAATATGGACTTTTATTTAAAGGTGCCCAACTTTGCATTCCAAAATGTTCTATGAGAACCAATATCATAAAGGAGAAATATTGTGGAGGTATGAGTGGTCATTTTGGCATAGACAAGACCATAGAATTAGTAAAGAGAAGTTACCATTGGCCAAAGATGACTCTTGATATCAAGAAATTTGTTTAGTCTTGTACAGTTTTTCAACAAGCTAAAGGAGTCACCACAAACCAAGGACTCTACCAGCCTTTACCAATACCTTCTAGGCCATGGGAGTCAATATCAATGGACTTTGTCATAGGTTTACCAAGAACCAAGCAGGGATTTGACAAAATTTTTATCAAAGTGCACAAATTTAGCAAGATGGCACATTTTGTCCCTTGCAAGAGAAAAAATGATGCCTCTCATATTGCACAACTCTTTTTCAAGGAATTAGTTAGAATTCATGGACTTCCAAAGACTGTAGTTTCAGACAGGGATGTTAAGTTCCAAGGACACTTTTGGAGAACACTCCACAAGAAATTGAGTACAAATCTAACATACAGTTTAACCTATCATCCCCAAACATATGGCCAAATAGAAGTAGTTAATAGATCCTTGGGAAATCTATTAAGATGCCTTACCAAGAAGCACTCACAAGGTTGGGATGTCATCTTTACCCAAGCTGAATTTGCATTTAATGACTCCATCAATAGGTCTAGTGGCAAGACTCCTTTCCAAATAGTTTATGGATTGCATCCAAAAGGACCATTGGATCTTTCTAATCTACCTTCTGATTTCAAAATTAGTGCTCAAGGAGAGGAATTTTCTAATTTCATTTCACAAGTACACCAGGAAGTGAAACAAAACTAGAACACACCACTCTCAAATACAAGGAAAATGCAGATAAAAGAAGAAGGGAAGTTTATTTTAAAATAGGGGATAAGGTATGGGCTTATCTTAGACTAGAAAGACTTCCTAAGGGAAGACATACCAAGATTCATATGAATAAAATTGGACCATGTACAATTTTGCACAAAATGGGTGACATTGCATATAAGATCTCTCTCCCCCCACACTTTTTATTTCCCCTATTTTTAATGTTGCAGATTTGACTCTTGTTAAAGATGATGCAGGTTCTTCTATGATTCAGACAGATGTTGATGACTCTCTAGATGATACCTATGTTACCAAAGGTGTAATTTTCCTATTTAAGACATAAATTACTTAATCCCAAGGTTAGACACCTATTGTACTGAATTGGTTTTGAAGAATACAAAGAAATGTTGATTTTGTGTGCATTTAGTTGGTTATTGAGTAAAAATATATTGAACATGCATTGAATTCGATAATGTAGCTCAAGCATGGCTTACATTATTTTTTTTTAAAGTTTTTTTTTTCCATTGGTTTGTTGTTTTAAAGTCCTTTTGGTTTTCTTTGTAAATAGTCTTGTTCTACACTACTCATTGGTTCAAACCAGGAAGTTGTTGAACATGGAGACCAAGATCACTATCCCACCATTCAGTGTACATAGCCTCTTGGGGATAGTGAGTAGACTCCATGTACATAATGTGTATAGGATCTTGGGCACTAAAATTTAGAGGAAGCATTTTTAAGGTCTTTCCCGAGGCGAGCCAGTGGTGAGCCTAGCTAGGGAAGACACTGTTGCAGAGTTGTTTACTTGCAGGGATGTGAACTAAACACCCAAAAAAATATTGGGAATTTAAGTTGGGAGTATTCTAAAGATTTGGTGAAGAGGAGAAGGTCGTGATAATTCAGATTGGAGGCTACAACTTGAAGACTAAATAAGAAACCAATGAAGTCCTAAAACCACACATTTTGGGTTAGGGAATTCTGCAGAAGGGTGGAACCCTAAGACCCCAAAAATCCTTGAGAGGTTGGAAAATGAACCAAGAAATCAAAGGAAAGTTGTAGGGTCCTTTGGGAAAGAAGTGGTGAAAATTCATATTTTCTCGGAATAGGGGACCTAATAGGGATACTAGCCATTAGGTATATTTTGAATCCAATTGAATAAATGGACTAGCAAGATGAATCAAGAGGGACTCCTAACACCTCTAGTTGATCAAATTGTAATTTCTAAGAACACATCCTCACCTCTGCAAGAATACTTTACAAGATTGGTGATGGAAAGTCTTTAAGTGAGTTTAAGGGCTAAAGAGTAGGAAGCTAGTAAGTACCAAGTGGAATTCATGGCTTGGTAGTTCTTTCTTGGTAGTTGGTTTGGTCAAGGAGACTAGGAGATCAAGAACCCTGAAGAGATCCTATAGGTCATAAGGTGTGTAGAGAAGGAACCTTATTGGTGTAGGAGCACCTCTAGCACATGAACACTTTTGAAGATTTCCAACACTTGAGAAATTCAATGCAACCTTGACCCTATGGGATCCAAGGCATCTTTCAATTTAGGTGTTAGAGTATGTTAATGTTCTAGATCCAAATGTAAGACCTAGTTACAAGCTTTGGCCACTTATAAGCCACTTGGTACACTATTGTTATAGGATCAATAAATGGTTGTTTCTAGGATAGTTAAGAGTTTTAGGATTGATGTTTCTAATAATATAGGTCTTTTACTAGAGGCCTAAGTTGTTCTCTAAGTCATATTGCAAATTAGTTGTAAAATTGCAAAAGTTGCTCAATTGCAACTTTGCTCCTTGTTAGCAACTTTTCAAAAATTTGTTGTAATCCTCCCCCCAATGGCTAATTTGTTCAAAACTGTTGTAAAACTATTAGGGATGGCCTTCTTAGCCCTCAAAGTTGGGTAGAAGGTGACACAATGTAATTCTTTGCTCAATCAATAAAGATCAAACTATTTTCTTGCACTTTTGGTGACACCATTGAATAGTATAGTCATGTACGGTCATGGTTCTACTTAAAATCAAGTGGATTGGATGCTCCTATGAACTAGCTTTCAAATATAAGTGGTTTGAGGGAAAAACATTACCTACAACTTAAGTTATTGGGTTTTTCATCTCTGCAACCCATTTTCTCCTCTTTTCAATGGTTTTGTACATTATTCTGGTTGTCTAGAGAATTTCCACCATGGGAATCGATTGATCTCTTGTGGAATATTCCCTTGTAGTATTCTTTCAGTGATTCTTGCATTATTTTTTTCTTTGGTGCAGGGAAATGGCCGTATGGACAAGCTCTAGGTGTATATCCTGAATGTATGCACCTCCTCTATGACTGCACATTTGTGCATAACTCCTAAACAAGAGAGAACCAAGGCCTATAACTCTGGATTTAGAGTTGTTTGGACATCCCCTAGATGTTCAAATAGGTTTAAGGAGAAACCTCATTGTCTATGAGTACTTCTTCTTTAAGCAAGGCCTAATTAGCCCATTTAACCAGTCTATAAACCTTCAATTCCAAGCTTGGTAAAATGTTTCAACTCTTGGTGCTCCTGGAGTAGATGTGTTTTTGTAAAGGGTATTTGAATCCTAGATTCAATCCCTATGTTGTTTGGAAGTTTTAAAAATTAAATTGACTGGTGTTCCTAGACAGGGCTACAAGCCTAGACTGGACTATCTAGCATATGCATGTGAAATACCCCAAACAGTTTGTTGGGTGTATGAGTTAGGATCATATGATCACCCCCATGTTGTTCAAGACACCTCTTACCTTTTTGAGACATTGTAATCCTTGTGGTCATAATTGTTCCTAAATTAGTACATTGTATCCTTGTGGATCCATCCAAATGTACCCTTCTAAGACATCCACCATTATCAAATCCATGGAAGTTTTTGGGGTTGTGTTTCATTCCAAATTGTAAAGGGTGTGAGTGTCAAGGTTGGTCACTCCTCATCAAGGGAGTAGGGCTCCAGTTATTTGATTTCCAATACCACTACCACTTGCATCACTTATAGTCTATTGAAAGGCTAAGAGAATGAGTGATGCAAGAGCATCTTGGGTCCTTGGCAATACTACTTAACCAAAAAGATGTTTACTTTGTTTTATAGTTTGTCTTTTGGTGCTCGATTTATAGCTTTACCAATGAGTATCGGTGATCTCTTTGCCCAAATTATTTACGTTACTTGGGTATGTCTTACCGATGGGTTTCCTATTGCTCAGTAGTGTTCTTACCGACGGGTTGTCTATTTCTTGGGTATGCTTTACTGACGGGTTTCCTATTTATCAGTAGTGTTCTTACCGACGGGTTGTCTATTTCTTGGGTATGCTTTACCGATGGGTTGTTGTCTTTCAGTATTCATCTTCATGTTTGTTTATCCTTATCTGATTGACTTCTACACTTAATTTTCATGGATGAATTAATGTGGCGTCTCTCATTGGGATCTGTGTGGACCTAAATCTAGATCTCACTTACAGATTTGAGTGCCGACCTCCTTGGTGGACTCTTGTATATATTTGTTTCTTTGTTCTTAGTTTTGGGCAATTTTAAAGGTAGGATTTTGATATCAGATGGTAATAGAAGTAAGTATTGAATTATCTGGAAGGCAGGTATGTGACCTCACATGTATGAAGATCACTTTGTAATTCATTGATTATATATGGCCAAAACCAGGAAGGATTTACAGCCTGACACGTAATGAGTTTAATCAATTAATGAAAAGGATCTCTATTGTTTCTTCTCTAACTATGTTGTTGTTGCTTCTGTACTATTTCTACAAGCTAGTTTGGTAGTTGGGAGTTCCTAGGCCCCAATTGCCTACAATCCTTGCATCAGGTGGTATCAGAGCACTGGTGAGATCTAAATTCCTTCTTGTAAACCCTAACCCTAGTTGGTGATATTTTTGTTGGGTAGCAGATTGTGATCTGACCTACAATTACAGAAGGATTCAAGATGGTTCATGGGAGAGAAAATGCAGATCCAAGTCTAGATGATATGCTCTGACAGATGGATGCTAGATTAGAAGTTGTTGAGACATCCCAGCACAAAGGAAGACATCTTGAAGATGTTAGTGATGATGAAGTTGAAGAAGTTCAAGGTGAAGCTGCACCTCCACCTATGATGGACCAGGAAGAAGAAAGATTCCTAAGAGCCTTGACAAGTTTGAAATTCACACCTCAGTTTAATCCTCCTAAGTATAGTGGAAAGTTGGATTCTGATGAATTGATTGATTGGATAACTAAGATGGAAAATTATTTGAATATGAGAATGTATCAGAGGATAAGAAGGTGAAGATTGCCATCAAAAAGTTGAAAGTTCATGAATCCCTATGGTGGGAACATCTATAATTAGATATAAAGAAGAAAGGTAAAGACAAAATCAAGGTATGTGATAAGATGGTAAACAAATTGAAATTTCTACCTTGTGATTATCAAATTAACCTGATTAGGAGAATGCAAAGTTTGAAGAAGAAAGACAGATCTGTAAAAGACTATACCAAAGAATTCTACAAATTGGACATCAGATTTGGACATGTTGAAGATGAAGCGGAAAGAATAGAAAGATACCTGAATGGCTTGAAAATTTCTATACAAGATGAGATCAGATTGGTCAAGATGGAAAGCATTGAGGAGGCATATTAGTTTTCCCTAAAAGATGAAAAGAAGTTGAAAAAAAGATATGAACAAACACAAAGAGGCAAAGGTGGTAGATTCCCTAGAGGAAGAGGTAGATCTCATGGTGAAAATAGTAGATCTGAACTAGATGAGTTAGTTTCAGGCACATCTCAAGAAAAAGGAAAGACTGAATGGAAAGGTGGAATTTAATACCAAGGAAGAAGCAATTACTCCTGAGGTGGTTATAGCAGAAGAGGGTTCCAAGTAACTTGTTACAATTGTGGTGAGGAAGGACACAAATCCTTCGAGTGTACACTTGAAAGAAAGAATATCAATAATAGAAGAAATTATTTGGTGCAAGAGAAGTCACCTAATGAAGCTGAAAAGGAAGGAAATCTCATGATCCGAAGGATACTATGGAGTGACAAAGATAAGCAAGATCCTATCAGGAAAATTTTGTTCAAGACCAAATGTAGAGTTGCAGACAAAGTTTGGAAGGTAATTGTTGATAGTGGAAGCTCATAGAATATGGCATCTAAGGAAATGGTTAGAAATTTGTAGTTGGAGAGGATGAATTATCTAAAGCCGTATCAGATCTCATGGATCAAGGATGAGCATACATTAATTGTGAGTGAACAATGTTTTGTGAATCTGAAAATTAGAAATTATTATGATAAGGTGTTGTGTTATATTATGCGAATGGATTGCTGTCATATCTTGTTGGGTAGACCTTGGAAATATTATAGACATGCTATACATGATAGAAGATTGAATAGATACTCTATTTGGGTTCATGGTAAGAAACAAGTTTTTTTACCTTTGGTTGAAGAATCTACAGGTGAGATATGTACATCTGTGAAAGTTTGTTTGATGGAAGGTAGAAAATTTGTTAAGGGTTTGAAAAGAAATGATATTTTTTATGCATTGATTCCTAACAAACCAAGTAAGAATATAGAAGATGAAATTATTGCACAAGTTGAGAAGTTACTCACTGAGTACAAGGAGATCATTTTAGATAATGTACATGATGGTTTGCCACCAATGAGAGATATCAATCATTGTATGGATCTAAAATCTAGAGCTAATTTACCAAACAAAGTACCATGTCAGTTAACACCGATTGAGAATGAAGAGCTTTACTGACAAGTTCATGAAGTGTTGAACAAAGGCTTGTTCCAAGAAATTTTGAGTCCATGAGCAGTACTAGTTGTGTTAGCACCTAAGAAGAATGGAGAATGGAAAATGTGCACTGATTCAAGAGCAATCAACAAGATCATAGTGAAATATAGGTTTCCTATACCGAGAATGGATGCCATAATGGATTGTTTGAGTCAAGCAAGATATTTTACCAAAATTGATTTAAAGAGTGGGTATCATCAAATCAAAATCAGAGAAGGTGATGAATGGAAGTCTAATTTCAAGACAAAGGAAGGTTTGTATGAGTCGTTGGCTATACCTTTTGGTTTAACTAATGCACCGAGTACATTTATGAGGTCAATGAATGAAGTTTTGAAGAAATTTTTGAATAAATGTGTGATTGTATGCTTGGATGATATTATGATATTCAGTAAGACTATAGAAGAGCATTTGATGCATATAAGACAAGTATTATAGAGATTGAAAGAGGAAAAGTTGTTGATAAATCTAAAAAAGTGTTCCTTCATGAAAGAAGAGCTTGTGTATTTGTGTTTTGTGATTTCAACTAATGGTTTGAAGATGGATCCAGAGAATGTTGAAGCTATGCTTAGTTTGCCTAAACCAGATAATGTCAATGAGGTAAGATCATTTCATGGTTTGGAAAGTTTTTATAGGAAGTTTATCAGAAATTTTAGTTCTATTTTTAATTCTATGACTGAGACAATGAGAGGAGACAAAAGAGAATTCAAATTGACACATGGAGCTGATAAAAGTTTTGAGACTTTGAAGGTGAAGGTTGTTGAATTATCTGTGTCAGCATTACCTGATTTCAATAAGGTATTTCAAGTGGAAGTGCAATTGGAGTTGTGTTGACTCAAGAAGGTAAACATGTTTCTTTCTTTAGTGAAAAGTTGAATGATGCTAAGAGGAAATATTCTATCTATGATCAAGAGTTCTATCCTATTGTTCAAGATATGAAGAAATGGAGACATTATTTGATGCCAAATGAATTTGTGTTGTATAATGATCATAAGGCTTTACATTATTTGGGTAGTTAGAATAAGTTGAATCAGAGACATATGAAATGGGTAGAGTATTTGCAGAGTTTGACATTTTTGATTAAGCACAAGAGTGGAGTTTCTAACAGATTTGTTGATGCATTGAGTAGAAGAAGATCTTTGTTGATTGAAATGAGAGTTGGAGTTCTTGGTTTTGATGATATGAAGCATTTGTATGAAAGTGATCCTGATTTTTTTGAGAAGTGGAGAGTGTGCAGAGCACCTAATTCAAATCAATAAAGTAAGTATGAATATTATTTCATTTAGGAAGATATGTTGTTCAAAAGTATTTAGTTGTGCATACCGATAGGATCAATGAGAACTAATTTGATTAAGGAGAAACATAGTAGTGGCTTGGCTAGACATTTTGGTATTGATAAAACATTGAGTTTGCTAAAGGAAAGGTATTTTTGGCCTTAGTTGTATAAGGATGTTTAGAAATTTGTGAAAAGTTGTGGATTTTCTCAAATTGAAAAAGGAGTGAGTCAGAATACTAGCTTGTATACACGGATTACTATTCCTGAGAAACCTTAGAGTGATATCAGCATGGATTTTATTCTTAGCTTATCGAGGATAGAAAGAGGTAATGATTCCATATTTTTTGTTGTGGATAGATTATCTAAGATGACACATTTCATACCATGTAAGAAAAATCAGATGTAGTACATATAGAAGATCTTTTCTTTAAGGAGATTGTCAGATTGTATGGATTACCAAGGAGTATCATCTATGACTGAGATAGTAATTTGTAAGCTATTTTTGGAGAACACTCTGGAAGAAGCTAGATAATAAATTAAGATTTAGTTCTACAATTCATCCACAGACTGATGGACAGACAGGGGTTGTAAACCAAAGTTTGGGTAATTTGTTGAGATACTTAGTTAGAGACACAACAAGTAATTTGGATTTGATGTTGGCACAAGTAGAGTTTTCATACAACAGTTCAGTAAATAGAAGTACTAAAAAGAAACCTTTTGAGATTGGTCATGGCAGACAACTAAGAGGTATATCAGACTTGAGAGATATTGTTGGAGAAGAGAAAAGGAGTGTTGAAGCAGAAGAATTTTCTGAGTTTATGAAGACATTGCATGAAGATATAAAATAGAAATTGGAGAAAAGAAATCAAAAATACATGGACAGTAAAGACAGATCAAGAAGACATAAGACTTTTGAAATTGGTGATGTAACAATGATTCAATTGAAGAAAGGCATATATCCTATAGGCACATATGGTAAATTGAAGATGAAGAAATTTGGTCCTTGAAGAATACTGAGAAGATTTGATAGTGGAAATGCTTATGAAGTGGAATTACCTAATGACATGGATATATCACCTATATTCAATATTTTAGACTTGTATGAATATCATGAACCTGATGAAGAAGTGGAAATACCCAGTGATTATCCTAAGAAGAAGATAGAGGAATTTGAGAATATTTTGAAACAAACAGTTAGTAGAAGTACAAGAGGAAAGGAATAGATGGAGTATCTGGTGAAGTGGAAGAAAAAACCGATTGAGGACTAAACTTGGATTTCTCAATCTAAGTTGGATTCATTTCAGGTTGGACCTAATACATGATTTGGGGAATCATTTATATTAAGCCCAGGTGTCTGATGCAGGAGCATCCTGGGTCTTTGAAAATCTTGCTCAACCTAAAAGATGTTTACTTTGTTTTATAGTTGTGTGTGTATATTTGTGCACCTATTATCTATAACACAACACTTCAATAAGTCATTTTTTTAGTGAGAAACAAGGGTTGATGAACATATAAACCATAACATCAACTTATTGCTTTCTAACTAGGATGAGTATGTATGTGATAAAAAGTACACCTACAAGGAACAACACTAAAACATGCAAACACCAAGATTAGCCATTAAAAAACAAGATTCAAAAGGGGTTAGCATATTTAAAATGAGATCCAAAGCAAATACTTTCACCACAACCTCCGATGAGCCAAACAAGGGCACCCAATGCCTTGTTGATTTGCTCTTAGAGATTATTGTGGGTGTGCTCTCCCAACAAAATAACTTAATCCCACCATTGATTAAAATGCAAACTAAGATTGTGAAGAGATTCAAGAACAAGTATGAGGAACTTGTCTCAAAACCATCATAAATTCTTGAAATGAAGATGCAAGTCTAAACTAGATTGATAATGCAAGATTTAATTAAGAAAATAGAACTATGATTCATTCCATATTAAACCTAGGATGTGACATCTAGATTCAAGCATGAAATAACATGAAAAATGAACTAAGATTATCATGAAATGCTTAAAATGCTTAAAGAAATCCTAGAGACAAACTAGCATGATAACAATGCACAAATGAGAGATGGTTTGCTCTTGGCAAGAGCCTCTATTTATAGAGTTTTGGAGGGAAAAAAGGGATTTGAATGAGGTGGATCATATGTGGCATTCACATAGATGCCACATAGAGGACACAAGGGCAAAAGGAGAAGCCATGCAAAAGTCAACCCAAGCCTTTAAGGTTTGAGAGGCTCAAGGTTTGCTCACACATGTGTGAGCAACCCTTGGGGAAAGAAATGGGGGAAAAAAGAGTGGTTGCCTTTAAGGAAGTTGGTGGCTTCCTTTTTGAGGAGTTTCTCACACATGTGTGAGCACTCCATTAGTGCCAAAAGGTGCAGGAATCACATTTTAAGTGTGATTAGTGTGTGCTTAAGTGAGAAAGTAGGATTATTAAGAGGAATAGGTAGGGTAGGGTAGGAATAGAGTAGGTTGCTAGGTAGGATTAATAGGTTTTATTAATTTT